>OX422140.1:387745300-387987261 GCA_949129095.1 Volucella bombylans
AAAACTAATTGCTATCATAAGCGTGTGATTCTCAAATCAGTGACGGAAAAATAATTCAAAACTTTCATGAATACTTAAGGAATCTTTAGACACATTGAAGTGCATATCCTTCAACGTTCAGAATACAGTGATTCGTTCGAGGACCTTGACTTGAATACGTGATTTCTTTCATGGAACACTATCATTTTTCTTCGACTTCAAGAGGAGTGACGTTGCAGTGAAAAATGTGAAATATTTGTCTTTGAAGTCTTATGTAGCGATTCACACAGTGATTCATGCTTCAACTTTACATATGTACGTACAAGTATACGGACAGATGTACGAGTATTCATGTACATGCAGTAGGTTTTGATTTGATTTAAAAACTATTGGTGAAGCGTTGGGAAAAGGATTGAGTTCACAGGTCGCTACGGGGTCTGTGGAAATGCAGCGCTAAACTAATTTCTCATAAATCAGGTGAAAAAACGTGCCAGGAGAACTAAGTGATAACAGTGATTTTTTGATGTTGAAAAGAAAATAGATGTTGGTACTCGTATATTCGAAAATAGGGTGTGATTGGTATGCAGCTTGTTTCGCTCTTAGCTGCATGAACATGACTTAAACATTTTTACGTTTACTTGAACTAAACGGAACTGTATGGTATGTAGGGGAGCAACTTGTTACTATCAACTATGTCTGAGACTGCTTTTTGAACATGGACTTTCTGCTGGCCGTAACGTATGCTGAAATGCGAAAGGCAGTTAGTGATAGAAATGTATGGCTGCTCTCAGTGAATGATGCCATAACTTTGCTATTCCGAATGCAAAAGGCTTGATTTTGCATCTTTCTAATCAATTTGTGATACCGGCTTTATGAGTAGTCTTGTAAGAACTCCTCTTAACTAAACTTAAAAAACAACACAACACATTTTAACCATGCAAATATATCAGCTGTTAGACTGATAAGCACAACTCTGAACTCGGAATATTTAAGCATAGTCTGGATGTTTTAAGATTCTCTAGATACCGGATAGAATAAGTTTTTGTTTGAGCAGCTCCAATAAATTTGGAGCTCAACTTGATGTCAAAGTAGGGATGATTTATTTGTTTAATCAAATAATTTGCAAAATAAATTTACAAAAATATTTACAAAAGGCATCTGGGCATCAAGGCCATAAAGGATGCCGTATTTTAGAGAAAGAAAAATTTAGATATCTTGTAGATATCTTGTATAATAAAATTGTAAAGTTATATATAATTATAAATAAGACTTATTATAGATACTTGATGAGTTTCATGGAAATAATACATTTGATTTCAGAAGAGGTATTTAAAGAGTAAAAAAAGTTGAAATCATATTTCCTTAAATTTGTTGTGTATTGATGTAGCATCTTTTATTCGATTAATTGATCTAATGTCTGCTGGATTCAATATACTTTCTAGTTGGCTTGTTGAGGCTGTTCTATCGCTGCTTACGTCGATTTGGGTTGATAAAGGACATCCCACAAAGATGTGTCTTACTGTTAAAATAGTGTGGCAATGTTCACATATATCCGGGGGCTCGTTACTGGTGTCGAGTAGTAAAAATTGTTTTTCCCAGTCTGATCCTCAGTAATTTTATACAATCTTCTCTTGTAAACAAGTCATTGTACGGAATCTCGGATTATTGGGGATTATGGGCCTGTATAAAGGTTTGGCAATTTGTCCACATATCAGTAAGCTCGAGTACCTGATTGGTGAGAAAATTTCTAGTTTTTAGTTTTTAGTTTTAAACGCATTTTATTTTCTAATCAATAACTCTTACATACTAACAAAAAATGCTTAAATGCTAGCTTAAAATTACTTAACAAACTTATACTAACTTACTGGCCCCACACAGGCACTCTAAGCTACTCTAAATTCTTATACTATGTCTTTCGACTTTATTAAAATTTTCTTTGTGGATATTTATTTACTATACTTAAAGCTAAGAAAAAATATTGTTAACAAAAAACTTAGCCTATGGACATATTTTTTTATTTTTTATAAAAACTTAGTATCTAACTTAAAATAAGCCTTAGTCTACCTTAGTCTACTACATACACAATAAACACATACACACACATAGACATTATACACAATCATATACATATATCAGTATACACTTTTGTATACACTGATACATTCATATGTTTCTTAAATGCTAACCTAAACCTATGTAAGCTGGCCATCGCTATTTACTGGGCAAATAGATTGGTCAGCTCTGCCTCATTAGTGAGGCTGGACCGTAATTGACGGAAACGACGACGAAACATCTTCTCCGTCATTCAACCACCAGAAATGCTGGTGCTGCCGAACGACATCCCCCTTATCGCGATTCCCCACCGCCCTACTGAACCTGAGGCGATCGACACTGCCGTGTGCGACGTCTCTGTTGTAGTTGAGTCGCCTGTCCCTAGCTGTCCGAGCGACATGGAAGATTAACGGCACCGCTGATCTATCCTGGATCAACCCTATCTGATCTAGGTAGAGGAATGCTTCTGGTGGAACGAAACCGTCAGAGCGCACACTCTCGTGGTAAAGGTAATTGGGGTAGTAAGCCCCAGATATCAGGTTATTCGTCGAGGTCATTGCTCTTGCAATGTGCCTTCGAGTCAGCTTAATTACGAAGTTGTCCACTCGTATTAGGTTCGCCCTGTTGTAAAGGACCTCATTAGGATAAAATTTCTTGTACTCCGACTCTGGTGTTTTGTACAAGCGAAGACAAGCCCTAAGGCAAGCCCTCTCAAACACCCGAATCTTTTCCATTAAGCTTGCTCGTACATTGAACCACACGGGACAACCAAATACCAGCATGGGCCTAATAAGGGCCATGTAGCAGATTACCTTTACCCTCGCATCGAGTTGGCTGCTATAAAACAGTCTCTTTGTAAGGGCAAAAGCGCCTTTAGCTCTGGCCAGAGCAGCATCTACATTTTTGCCAAAATACAGAAACTGATCTAGCCAGATTCCAAGGTATCTGACTACATTTCGACAGGCAAGAGGCTGTCCGTGTTGTCCAATGATTGAGAACTTTCGCCAATTTTTTCTGGTATCCCTAGAGGCTCCAGACAACGGCGTCCTAAAGAGAATGGTTTCCGACTTCTGAAAGTTGATTTTCAACTTCCAGTCATCGCAAAATCGTCTTATCTTATCGAAGTCATGCTGTAAGAGAGTATTAATAACCTCGATTTTTGGACCTGTTCTGTACGCTACCAAATCGTCTGCGTACGCAATAGTATGGGGAAGTGAACCTATCAAGTCGCTTGTATAAATGTTAAATAGGATCGGCGAATTTACCGCGCCTTGCTGAAGACCATTTTTAATTTGAAATATTCCAACAGAAGTCACATCACCATTCTTCACGATGAACTGTCTGTTGGTTAGCATATTATAAAGAATGTACAAGAGTGGTTTACTGATCCCCAGCCTAGTCAGCATATAGAAAAGACCCTCTAACCATACGGTGTCGAAGGCCTTCTCCAAGTCAACAAGGCAGGCACCAGTGCACTGTTTCTTGCCTTTGTTCCATTGGATATCAGAAACCAGTTTAGACGCTGCATGTGAGATATCATGTCCCGCCTTAAAACCGAATTGATTATCCGGAACTATATGTTTGTCTTCAACCCACCTAGACAGAGCTCTATTGATTACCTTTTCAAAAACCTTACTGATATTCGGAAGGAGACTTATCGACCGGAGATTCGCCGGATTGGATATATCCTTCCCCTTTTTGGGGATAGGTTGAACCACCGCCGTTTTCCAATGCGCTGGATAATGTGCATTATTCATTGCATTATTAAACAGGGTGGTGTAAATGTCCACCGCTTCTAGAGGAAGATGTCGAAGCACGATGTTCGGAATACCATCGGTCCCCACTGATTTCTTAGCCCTGATTGTGTCGAAGATCTCACGGAGTTCTTCCTTCGAAATGAACGGGGGTAGGTCACCCTCTCTGGTCATGACATTATTTGCCATATTTTCGTCGCTGAACCGGGTGAAACCAGAGCCCTCGGATCGCCAGTTCCCTATTTCATTTCGAATGCAGAAGTCGTGCCCCAAGACGCGACTGTCCAGGTCATAATTAGGGCCAATGATATCAATGGCCTTGTATACTTCCTGGAAAGTCGCCCCTATGGTCTCAACCTTCTCCTGCGGATCCTCGATCACAAAGAAGGCGTCATCATCAGCGGCCTCATTTGGATCAATGCCTGCTATTGTCAGTAACCGTCCGTTGTCTGTTATCCGGGCTATTTTAAGACACTGAAGGTCGTTTTGATTTTTTCTCCGAAATAGTTTATTTATTTGCGGAAACATGTTCGGGTTGCTGGTGTTTATAGCCCGAACCTTGTTGTTCCAATACAAACTTACAGAAGTTCTGTAATTCTCTTTTATTAGCGTTTGAATATTTTTAATCGACGACTTCAGTGTCCTAATCTCCGGGTCTTGTCTGTCAGTTAACTGTCTGTACAAGTTTTTGAGTCTTGACAGAAGTCTACTTTTCTGTCGGTGCAGTGCGTCAATAGTAGAATTGCGGAACAGGTCTTCGTTAGTCGTACGTCGATACCGCGGTATTGTAGTGTCCATAGTTTGTTTAATTGTCTCGTCCATCTGTTTTAGGTAATTGTCGATCTCCTCGTTTGACAAATTCCTATTGGACGGTGGGTGGAGCGTGTTCGAGGAGAGTGCTCTTGTCAAGGTTGCGGAGAAGCGTGTCCATCGAGTCTTACTGTAGTTGTAAGAATATCTTTGGACAAACTCCTCCAATTCCGCAATTTCGTTAGGAACTGTAATTTCGGTGCTAAAACCGCAATGGTCGCTGTCATACACGAATGTGCGCAGACAGTTTAGCGTTTGTAAATTCGTACCTGTCAGTCGTATGCGTTCATCGTACAGCAGTAGATCCAAATAAGACCCGCCTCTGGGAAACGACGGGTTATCCGTCGCTTTAAGCCCGAGTCGGTACATGACGTCGTGCTGACCCCACCAATCGAGTAGTAGGTTCCCTCTAGTATTTGGCAAATTATTTCCCCAATCTCTGTGTCTAGCGTTGAAATCCCCGCCGATTATAAAATAATTCTCCCCCGATTCCAGCCTCAGAAGTCGAAAAAGCGTGTCGAGCTCTGTAATGAATAGGGTGGATTGTGAAGTATCAGGTGCATAAACAGAGGCCAAGTACAGCCGCTTTCCACTGCGGAGCGGGATGTACACGACGACTGCCTCCAACACCCGGAACCTGCGCAACACGCCCTTGTACACTCTGTGAAATTTTATACCTTCTTTAATGAAGATTGCGACACCACCTCCACGTTTGGATCTGGGCCGGTTTCTTCTTCTAACGATATAATTATTGTACTCCAGTTTGTGCTTATCGGTTAGCTTAGTTTCGCTAGCGAAAAGCACATCAGGAGTTTGGTCTTGTAGCAATTTAAACATTGCGGCTCTTCGTTCAATCCTAATCAGTGAATTAACATTCACCGCAAGGACCTTCAAAGTTTGCTCCACCATGTGCGTACCCATTACGACATGTGTTGCGTTAGGCCCGGCAGCAGCGTGTAGATCTGGTCCACCCGCTTGGCCTGTTCTTGAACCTGCTTTTGCAGCTGAGCCATCTGCCCTTGGATTGCGAGCAAGATGGCTAGCATGTTAGGTGCAGCTTCCGTTGTTCTCGGCGTTGGCGCCGGAGAAGCAACAGTCGCTTGCTGTACCGTAGCCCCCCTACCAGACGCCATTTGGGCGTAGGAAATTTGGGACGTGACGGCTGGTGTTTGAAACCTGATAGGTGAACGTTTGACCTCCACCTTCTGCTGCCGAGCCAGTTTTGCTTTCTTAATGTCAGCGAACTTAGGACAACCCCGATAGTTTGCGGTGTGTCCCACGTTTCCACATAACACGCACGAGAGCTGCGACCTATCGGATGCTCCGTCAACACCCAGAGGACATTCTTCGGAACTGTGGTTCTTAGCGCACTTCACGCATCGAGGCTGCATTTGGCAGTTCGACGCGGCGTGCCCGAACCTCTGGCAGCGAACGCATTGTATAACGCCTTCGCTCCTTTTTAGTTTTTCCCAGTGAACCACCTGGTAGTCTAGGACATTGATACTCCTTAGACTATCCAGACGGCTTTCGGGACTGAGTTGCACCAGGAAGAACGGCAGACTCCGCTTCTCCCGCCTAGCTCTAGCTGTGGTGAATGGCTTTACCCCTACAAACTTGAGTCCTTCGCACTCCTTCTCTTTGAGCAGTGCCAGGATCTCCTCAGGATCAGAACACGGTTCCAACCCCTTCAGCAGCATAGATTGCCGCTTTTCACACTTCGGTGTGAATGAGAAGTGCTCCGTCGTCGTTTTCCTCAGGAGCTCTTTCACTTTCGCGTAGCCCTCCACTGTATTACAGTGGATGGCATGGCGATCGTTCCCCAATCTCTTTATATTAAAATTATTCCCAATGACCAACTTACACAGGTCCTTGGTTTCATTTACCTCTAATTTATAGGTGTTGATAGGAGGCACCTTCTCCTTCTTCTTCTGTTGCTTCTGCTGCTGCTTCTGTTGTTGTTGTTGTTGTTGTTGTTGTTGTTGGTGTTGCTGCTGCTGCTGTTTTTTCAGCTGCTGTGGTTTCAGCTTTTGTTGTTTTTGCAGCTGTTGATGTTTCTGCTGCTGCTGTATTCTTTGCTGCAGTTGTTGCTTCTGCTGGTTTTGTTTTTGCTGCTGTTGTTGTTGTAGCTCTTGCTGTTGGGAGCTCTCTGCTTCTTGTTGCTCCCTCTGCCGGCGTGCAGTTTGCCGTTGCTTCATAGCAAGCATTTTTTGTTCCAGCTCTTGGATGCTGGTTTTTATATTATTGATTTTTATATATTTATATCTGAGTCGGAAGACGAAGATGAAGCTAGAGAGGCAAAGTTGTTATTGCCCCCCTCATACTGGACCGCAACTTTATCGCCATCCAACTCACTTATTTTTTTTTTTTCTTAAATTAGGAGGGGTTCTCAACCCACTCCTTCTCTTGACGGCTTTCGCCATGGCACCAGCAACCGTATTGTTGCCTTTTATAAGTCCCGTTATGGGGAGAGCGGAACGCTCTCTATCACTCATCACGTGATTCTTTTTGCACTATCACTTGTTTATTTGTAATGGAAAGTAAAAAGTAAAAAAAAAAAAAACCAAATGTCTTGGGCTGGGAATCGAACCGCGCCCCACCTAATTGTGACTCCGATTCCGCTACTACTGGGCTAACCGGGTCCCCACACAATATGTGTCTAAATAAAGTTCTGATATATTTTCACTTGTCGAAAGAGAAAAGTCGAAACACATCCGCACTCTACAAAAGTCAGTGAACGACTGTGTGAGAAAATTTCTGATAGAAGTTCGGTGTCTCAATGATTAAGGGGTAATTGTTAGCCTCTTTCGCCGCAAGGTCTGCTGCTTTGTTCCCTTGGATACCAGTATGTCCCGGTACCCATTCTAGCGTGATACTCTCATTGATCTTACTTCTGATGAGTTCAAGTGTAGGGCATTTATTTGTTTCTTCCTTTAGACCTATTAGGATTCCCAGATCATCTGTTAGAATAAGGCTGCGACCATTGTAATTTTGAGTGAGAGATATAGCCTTGTTAATTGCTGTTAACTCTGCAATGTAACTGCCTGACTCCTGCGGCAAAAGTCCTTGCCAGATTGTTGATGGATTTGCATTTTGGTCCAGTCTAATCACTGCATATGATGAGCAGCTATCTTTATGGGATCCATCGGTGTAAAGTAAATAATCGGCTTCGCTTTCATTTATCATCTCCCTGTGTAACATTTGAAACATTGCATTCGAGGTATTCTCCTTTTTAAATTTGGTCAGACTTGTGTTAACCTGCAAAGAGTTCCGTTTCCAGGGAGGATGACTGTATGCTGTTGAGACTTGACCCAACGTAAAGGTTCTCTGCTAGGAAACTAGAGCTATCATTCTATTTAGTGCAGATATAGAGTTTTTTCGTTTGTTTTGTGAAGAGATAGATTCAATGGCAATGTTGTAGAGGGGATGTGTTGAGACTGTTAAAGCCTTGCTAATCAGATTCACGGCTCTTCTTTTCCCAAAGTTCTGAAACGATTGATATCCAGTTTCTAGTCCTAAGGCTTCAATTCTTGTGCAATTTAGTGCCCCTGAAGCTGTTCGAAAGCAGTTGTTAATAGCGGCATCAATAATGTTGCTGTTTTTAACTGTGGTCCACATATAGCTTGTAACACCATGTTGCAAGGTGCCTTCGACTAAAGTTTTTGCTATTCTCAGGGCTGTTTCAAGATGTGGTCCTTTTTTCTTGGAACAAATTACTTTAAGTGCGTCATTCCGTTGTTTTAATTGATTAACCACTGTTTTGACTTGAATATTCCATTTCATATTTCCACTGAAGGTGATGCCTAAAATGTTCAGTTCTTTTGAAATCGTGACTGTTGTACCTCGGAGGTTCAAAGGGGTAGGATTACAATTTCTTTTCCTGCAAAGATGGAATAAATCTACTTTGGCACCATGAATAGATAACTCTATCTGCCGCTTCTAAAATAGATTTCACCTTTGTTGATTCCCCAGAGGCTACTACGTATATGTATCGGCAAATACTCCAACGAAGTCCAGATTAAGTGATGATTGCATTATTTTAACTATGAGTGATTCTATGTATGTGTTACAGATCACCACAGAGAGAGGAGATCCTTGTGGTGTTCCGTTATCAAGTTTAAACAATGAAGAGTTATACCCTGCAATATTAACCCGAAATGCTCTTCCAGTCATGAAGGATTTTATGAGTTTTAGGATTTGATGGGGAACTCCCCAATCAGCCATTTGTTTGAGAACTGGAATTATTGTCACGCGGTCAAAGGCTTTTTCTAAATCGGATGACATGACTATACTATGCTTTGTTTTTGACAAATTTTCTGTCAGTCTATTTTCAAGCAGATGTAAAAGTGTGTGAACGCCTCTGTTCTGTCTAAAGGCGTGTTGACTCGAGCTGCATTTTTTTTCTGCCAACCAGCTTATTCGTCTAGCAATTGGGAGCAGTGCGATTGGGCGATAGTCCTCGAGATTGTGGCAGTTTCGAGGTTTTTTAGGTATCGGTTTGAGCTGTGCCCTCTTCCAGTCATGTGAGAAAACGCCAGACAACAAGATGGTATTATACAAGGAAACAATTCTATCTTTGAGAGTATCTGAACATTGTTTAATCATGCGGTAAGTTATTTTATCTTCACCTGGGGTTGTGCCTTTTGCCATTTTCAGAGTCATGTCCAGTTCCACTCGTGTGATGTCTTCAATTAGAAGTTTACTTTGATTTTGGTGTGCTGGAAGGTGACAAGGTTTAAGGTAACTTAGATTAAAAATTAATTTTTTCTTAATAATAGATTCAGGGTAGGTGGTGTCTTCGCTATATTCTTTCCATTGCAGCCAAATGCACAACCTAAAACTTCGGGATCGTTCTCAATTATATTATTTAGATGGATGTATGGAAAGTCTTGGTGTGACCTGGATGATTGGAGTGAACGTATTCTATTCTATAAAGTTTTCGTATCTAATGATGGGTTCATTGTGTTGACAAAGTTTTCCCAAGAAGACCTTTTGGATTGGATTGATTCTCTCTTAAGTTTTGCACATGTGGGGAGAAGACAGCAGTTTTTGCACAGAGGAGTACCAGTGCATCGATTTTTTGTGTGACCAAGTTTCTGGCAAGATATACACCGCATAGGGTCTTGGTATGTACTCGTCTACCTTGCAGTTTACCCACCCAATTTTAACCTCGTTTGGTCGTCGAATTAAGTCGAAGGTTAATATAGCCGCACCTGTGGGAACCAAAAGATCATTTTCCTTTTTCATTAGTTTTTTCACCTCTATGACTTTGAATTTTTTCAATTCTTCTAAATGTTCTTCTTCCGTGATTTCAGTAGTGTGCTTCGAGAAGATTCTTCCTTGTATAGAATTAAGGCTTAAATGGTTTGATACCTTGACCGGAATTGAATCAACGAATTTAGTTTTTAGGAATTTGTTAGCTACTTCCACGTTCAGCACTTTGAGAAGTAAGTCTATTGACCTCATGGCTTTTACTTCTAGGATATCTTTAGAAATAAATTCAAGACCTCGGTTGATTTGAATTGGGTTGTAGGAAGCGAGAGGCCGCACATTTTCGCCTATTTTTCCCGTTCCCGTTATAACTATATAACGTGGGATATTGTTGTCGTTGTTAATGATAGGTAGCTCAGGATACTCTTCGCCTGAATGCTTGCGCTTCGTTTTTTTAATTCGGTTGTCATTAAGGCTTACGTCTGGCGATAAGTCTTTGAACCAGTTTTTTCGAGGGGGATCCGTTCCCCCGTCCATAGATTTTTACTTAGTTGTACGCTTGTTGTTTTATTTGTGTAGGTATTAAGAGAAGAGAAAAAAGGAATTACACTTACCACCGAGAGTAAGTAAATAAGTACCGAGCAAAGGTTTAAGAGAGCTACACCAACTAACCAAACAAAATTCTTTCCGCGATACGTGTTAACACGGCCCTTGCCAGAACAGTACTGAAAGTAGGGATGATGATGGACCAACTTGTTTTTGGACGACGATCAAATAAATACAGACAGATCAAGATGTTTTGACAAAACAATGTGAAAACTTGCCCGCTTCCAGGTTGAATTCTTCAGCAGGTCTAGGAGGTCTTCAGCAATGTTTACAAGTTATATGGTTATCATTGAGGCCACAAAAGACTCAGTCCACATGACACAACTACCCACAATGGATCGAGATTGCTCGACATGCAAAGCACTTGCTTGTCGGGCAAGGAGTCCAAACACGGGTCAAGTAGCATGCACTAGCTCGGGGGCTCAACATATTGCCTGATAATTTTCGGGGGCTATCATTATAAATTAGAATTGTTGTATCCTGGGTAAAGGCACTGAAGACACAGTGGATAGAAGTGATTTAGTCCTAGGTTTTCGCAACTCTACTCCAGCTAACATGTTGATGTCCATTTTAGAACTATCAGTGTACGAAGTGAAGTGCTGTCAAGAAAATCGATCTCACACTTAAAATCAATTGACTAATTTGCAACAAATTTGTAGCACTATAAAGTGCAAGCCGAGATTTCACAACCTTGGTATATAGCCAATTACTGCCAGTGATTGGGGCCCCAAATATTTGGAGCTCACTGTTCCATATAATCTACGCTCAGTTCACTAGTCTCGGATGGCTTAAAAAAGGGCGTTGGTCTCTTCTCCTGAAGACGCCAACTTTCGTCTTCGAAGGTCTGGTACGTAGTTTTCTTTACCAAACTCAATTTGTCATCAGTGGTAGCACATAGTTAAACCTTTCGATAGGAAGTGCAAGTAATTTTCTCGATATCAACACGTCCACAATGTCGATCGTAGGTCATGAATTTAAAGCGATTATTCTTCAATATTACCACGATCTTGTCTACTATAAGCAGCCAGATGAGCAGTGTATGGACCCTTTTATCACATTGCGTTCTCTAAATATGAATTAATATTATCAGTTTTACCATCGTGGTAACACAGTTACAAAGATCAATGTTCAATCGACCTATTTTCGTGATGTGTAACATGGCATCCGTAGTAACTCTCCTCAAATTCATCTCCCTATCATTGATCGGAGTATCGTATCTACCGATCTCCCTCTCATTTATACATGTTGTGACTAAGACAGATATTTTTCGAAAATACTCCTCCTAGCTTCTTCTCCTATAGAACCAAAACTTTGCTTAAGGCATCCAGTGCAACATTGTCCACTTCTGCTGCCTTAAACGGAGTAAGCGATTCTTTTGAATTCATCTTAACCCATTGCCTCTACTCCTACATCCTACATGTAACAATTTACCTCTTACATTTTGCTATACAACCGTAAGAGGTATGCACTCTAAAACCCGCGCTAGTTTGTTTAAATCTCATGACCTCTGTTTCTACGTCTCTGCTCTAACAGAAACCAATCTAATCCTCTACGTAAAGAGCTAGAAGCTATTTTTATAGTATAGAATGATGGTCATTCTTTCCCTAAGGTTGATAATCCTACCCTCACCAAAAGATGATTCTCCATGCTGAGGCGTCCAACTGCCCGTGTTTAGTGTTGCTGCAAAAAACTCTGTATTTTCACTGTTTAAACTGAATAAAAGGACCGTTTTCGGTTGGTGTTATAAACGTTACTACTATCAACCTGTTCTTCTCCGGCCTCAGGAGAACCAAATCTACATTCCAAGAACTCTACAAATTTTTTTAATGTACGAAGCTCCTTCTTAGAACCTAACCTTTCCTCCCACAGCTGTTGAGTGGTGCTGGTTAACTTTTACAGGATCACGTAAATTAAAATTACGTCGCAGCTCTCCACCGGCAATTCTAAATTCTTCAACTCGTAGATAATTTCTTGAGAGGTGTCGAGAATACGTTTAATATTAATGGACGTATCCAGAATTATTATGCATATCATGGAACGCTGTCCATGTTTCATAGTTACCAGAAAAGGTGGGGATATCTATCAAAGATAATCGAATGGACTTACTTGAGTGTTGGCTTAACTACGCTCTGCTACCATTGACGTTTCGATTTGTGGAATCTCCTAAGTTTGCTGCAAATTAGTCAATTTTCATCACAAACAAAAGAACAAATTCCACTGCGCTGAAGGTCCGTCAGTTTGCAGTCCAATTTGAACATATCGTCCCCCAGAGTCGCTGCAGCAATCATATTGCCGTACTTATTCTAAATGATACATTTACGATCGCCAAAAATCACTTTTTTTTTTTCGTTTTGTTTTTGTCCTTGCTTTTGCAAGCCAACGATTTCGTCGTTGATATTAGAGCCAATTTCAATGAGACCAGTGCTTATAACACAGCTACTTTGCGTGTGACTCCGCTATCTTCAAATGCAGTTTCCAAGTTTCTCCACGCATCATGTGCCGTTGCCGCTGGTGCCACGTCTGAGTAGTTTATCTCGTCGACTAAGAGCAATATTTCCGCTCTTGCGACTACATCTTTTTCTTCGCTTTCTGCTCCAGACGTCATTACAACATATTTCCACAACGATCGAATTCTCAAATATGCTTCAGCTGCCTGTTTCCACCATAATTTTCTGTTCCCGATTTAGTGCGAAATTAAAAGATTAAAGTGATTAAAGAAGAAATATCGATGTTTTGTACCTTGGAACGGCACTTGAATTGTACCTTGGACCGTTCCAAGGTACAATCACATTACTAAAAACAAAATGAGATTTTATTTCGCCATGACTCATCTACGTTTTTTTTTTCATTGCCGCAGTCTGAATATGCCTCGCAGCAAGGAAGGTGTTAAAAGAACTCCTTTGGATGAAGCTATCAACGATGTTCTCTACAATAAGGAAACAATCGGCAGAGCTGCAAAAGACCACGGTATTTCCAAAACAACTTTGTTTCGTCATCTTCAAATGCATCGGAAATCTGGCGATGCAACGTTCAAATACCATTCAGAAATTGCACACAAAAAAGTGCTTAATGATGAAGAAGAACTTGCCTTGGTTGAATACCTTACCATAGCAGCAAAGCTGCAGTATGGATTATCGAAAATTGATACAACCAAATTGGCCTTTAGTTTTGCAAAAGCAAATGGAAAAATTCTTTCGGAGTCGTGGATAAAGAACGAAGCAACTGGCAAAGAGTGGATGATTGGCTTTCTTAAACGGCACCAAACTTTATCACTCAGAAAGCCAGAGTCGACCAGTCTTTCCAGATCAACCAGTTTTAACCGCTGCAATGTGGGACAATTTTTTACCAATTTGGAAGATTGCTATTCCCGTTTTAAATTTTACCCAAGTAGAATTTACAATCTTGACGAAACTGGAAATTCAACGGTTCACGTCCCACCGAAAGTTTTAGCTGCCAAAGGTGAAAAACAAATAGGAAGCATGACCTCGGGAGAAAGAGGAATAAATGTCACTATGGTCGCGGCTATTAATGCAATAGGAAATCATGTTCCGCCGATGTTGATATTCCCCAGAGTTCATTTCAAGGAACATATGCTTAAGGGTGCTCCAGCAGGGTGTATTGGTGGTGCTAATCCTTCCGGCTGGTCAAACGAGCAACTGTTTATTGAGTTCTTCGTACATTTTATAGCACATTCAAAGCCAACACCAGATGAAAAAGTTTTGCTTATAATGGACAACCATGATAGCCACATATCTCTGCAGGCCATTGATCTCGCCAGAAAACATGGAGTTGTTATTTTGACTCTTCCACAAAATGCAGCCTCTGGATAGAACGGTATTTGGACCGTATAAAACTTACTACAACAAAGCCGCAAGTGAATGGATGCTGAACAACCCAGGAAAACCAATGTCAATTTACAATGTAGCACAAATTGTCGGCCAGGCTTATCCGAAAGCATTCAATCAGCAAAACATCGTTAAAGGATTTGAAGTAACAGGAATATATCCCTTCAATCACGATATTTTCAACGAAGATGAATTCCTTAGTAGCTTCGTAACGGATCGACCATGTCCTGAAAAACCTGCTGCTATGCCCACCGAAAATGCAAATGACCTTATAATTGCAGATGAACAAAGACCAGGAACATCCACAGCGACCTCTGCAGTATTGGTTCCTTCGATAAATTTCGTATCACCAGAGCAAATAAGGCCATTTCCAAAAGCTGCACCAAGAAAGGATCCTATTGCACGTGGAAGAAAGAGGGGAAGAACTAGGATTCTTACGGACACTCCTGAGAAGGAAGAAATTGCTACAGGAAGCTCGAAAGTCAAGACCACTAAAAAGCCAAATTCAGCGAAGAAAAAAGTTTTGAACGAGTCCTCAGACGATGATGAAACTTTTGAGCTGCCGGTGATTCCACGAATTCCTAAATTCAGACATGCGAAAGCAAACACCACGCCAATAGAAAATAGGAGCGACGAGGACTTCAGCGGTGATGATGAAATGACCATCGAAGAAATTTTCCAGTTAGCAAGAGGCAAGAAGGTTTAAGAACGAAATTTTCTTGTGTAAGTCAACCGGAATTTCTACAATTTATTTTTACTAATTTTTTATTTCTTGTTGTTTTGTTTTTAACTTAATTTTAAATAATAAAGCTGGAGTTATGTTTGTTTTCTAAAGATCTGAGACTTTTATCTCAATCGTACCAAGGTACACACCCCCTTGTTCCAAGGTACACTACCTAAGTGTACCTTGGAACGATGGCAAACTTAATTAATTTTAATGTTTTACTTAAAAACTATGCACTTCAACAATAAGTTCAAACCTTTTTTAGGGAGATAATATGTTTTTGTTGCTGCGTGAATTCTTTTTTTTAGCACAGGTTAAGAAGTAAAAGAGAAAAATGCTAGATTATTGAAATCGTTCCGAGGTACACGACCTTCCCCTAACTTAAACTTATCTAAGACTATGTCAGCCGGCTATGGCTAAAAAAAAAGGAAGTAGGCTTTACATGAGGCTACCTATCACTGGAGCAGTTCAACGACGAAGCATCCTCCCCTTCATCAAGCCACCAAAATTGCTGGTGCTGCTGAGCAACGTCCCTCCTGTGCGACTCCCTACCGGCCTACTGACCCCATGTGCCATGTCTCTGTCGTAGTTGAGTCGCCTGTCCGCAGCTGTTCGAGCAACGTGGAAAATTAGCGGCACAGCCAATCTGTCCTGGATCAGACCTTTACTATCTAGATAGAGGAACGCTTCTGGAGGAATAAAGCCGTCAAAGCGAACTCTCTCGTGATACATATAATTGGGGTAGTAAGCCCTGGAGATCAGGTTGTTCGATGAGGTCATTGCTCTTGCAATGTGCCTTCGAGTCAACTTAATGACGAAATTCTCCACTCTTATTAGGTTCGCCCTATTGTATAAGACCTCATTAGGATAGAATTTTATGTACTCAGACTCTGGTGTTCTGTATAAGCGAAGACAAGTCCTAAGACAAGCCCTCTCAAACATCCGAATCTTTTCCAATAAACTTGCTCTCACTTTGAACCACACGGGACATCCAAATACAAGCATGGTCCTGATAAGGGCCATGTAGCTGATTACCTTTGCCCTCGCATCGAGTTGGCTGCTATAAAACAGTCTCTTTTTAAGGGCAAAAGCATCTTTGGCTCTGGCCAGAGCAACCTCTATATGTTTGTTAAAATACAGAAATTGATCTAGCCAGATCCCAAGGTATCTGACCACATTTCGACAAGCAAGTGGCTGCCCGTGCTGCCCCACGATCGAGAACCTTCGCCAATTCTTTCTGGTATCAGAATGGTTTCCGACTTCTGAAAGTTGATTTTCAACTTTCAGACATCGCAATATCGCTTAATTTTGTTGAAGTCACGCTGCAAAAGTATATTATCTCAATCTTTGGACCTGATCTGTACGCGATTATGTCGTCTGCGTACGCTATGGCATGGTGAAGTGAACCTATCAGATCACTTGTGTAAATGTTGAATAGGATTGGCGAATTTACCGCACCTTGTTGTAGACCGTTTTTAATGTTAAATGTGCCAGCAGAAGCCACATCGCCATTCTTCACGATGAACTGTCTACTGCAGAGCATATCAAAAAGAATATACAGCAGTGGTTTACTAATGCCCAACCTGTCCAGCTTGAAAAAGAGTCCTTCTAACCATACGGTATCGAAGGCCTTCTCCAAGTCAATCAGCCAGGCACCAGTGCACTGTTTCTTGCCTTTGTTCCATTGGATATCAGAAACCAGCACCTCCTGGAAACCAAATTGATTATCCGGAACTATATTTTTGTCCTCAACCCACTTAGTCAGTACTCTATTGATCACCTCCTCGAAAACTTTACTGATGCTTGGAAGAAGACTGATCGCCTTTTGGCGATGGGATGTACCACCGCCGTTTTCCAATGTGCTGGATAATGTGCAATATACATTGCATTATTAAACAGAGTGGTGATGGAATCTAAGTGATTCGAAGATCGTTTGGAGCTCTTCCTTCGAAATGAACGGGGGTAGTACCCTATCGTTGGTGATGACATTACTTGCCATTTTCTCGTCACTCAACTGGGTGAAACCCAAGCTCACGAATCGTCAATTCACAATTTCATTTCGAAGGTAGAAATTGTGCACAAGGACTCGATTCTAAAGATGGTGGTTCGGGCCAATGATAACATTCGCCTTGTACACTTCTTGGAAAGCCGCTGCTACAAGTATTTGTTCGTTGTTCGTCGTTCGGGCGATTTTAAGATATGGAAGGTCGTTCTGATTATTTCTCCGAAATATTTTATTTACTTGCGGGAACATATTCGGGTTGCTGGTGTTTACAGCTCGAATTTTATTGTTCCAATACAAACTTACAGATGCTCTGTAATTTTCTTTTATTAATACTTGGAGGTTTTTGATCGACGACTCCACCGTCATAATCTCCGGGTTATGTCTGTCAGTAAACTGTCTGTACAATTGTCTCGTCCATTAGTCTTAGATACTTGTCAATCTCCTCGTTTGACAGTGTTCTGTTGGACGGTGGGTAGAACGAATTCAAGGAAAGTAGTGCTCTAGTCAGTGTTCTGGTGAAGTGTGTCCAACGCACCCTACTATAATTGTAGGTTGCCTTTGAATAAACTCATCCAATTCCGCAACTTCGTTTGGAACAGTTATTTCGGTGCTGAGACCGCAATGGTCACTGTCATTCACGAAAGTGCGTAGACAGTTCAGTTTGTAGTTTGTTGGTTAGAGCATGTCAGTTGTATTCGTGAGTCGAACAGCAGAAGATCCAAATAGGACCCGTGTCTGAGAAACGACGGACTATCGTCCGGCTTAAGCCCGAGTAGACACATTACACTGTGCTGACCCCACCAATTGAATAGTAGGTTCCCTCTAGTATTTGGTGTATTATTTCCCAATCAGTATTTTTGGAACACAAATTAACTGTTCAAAATTATGTTCGCTTTACGAAACAACCTTTTAAGTTAACAAACAGCAATTCAATATTTTAACACCGTTGGTAGCCGCTTAAGAGACTCTCCTGGACTGAATGCTGATAGCTATTGAGGAATGTTTGGTTTGCTGGAATCTTCTGCTTGTGAAGACGTTGTTGGATGCTCATTTTTTTCGAACTGGTATTTTTGTTTCTAATTTATTTTTTCCACACACACCAAATATGTTTGTTTAATGTTTATTAACGTTTATGCTAAATATACTGATGGCATTCCACGTGTAGCCACAATTAAAACTAGTTCAGCAGAAAAGAAATGCCCAATTACAAAATTATACCCTTTGCCCACGAATGCATCAGGAATCGACAACACCGTCATATAAAAATACAACACACCCGCCGCACGGTGTTGCAGGAGCTCGGAGACACCCTAAAAACAAAATAATAAAATCACAGGGATTCATACAGATTTCAAACGGAAATTCAACACTCTCAACACACACTGTAATTCACCAGTAACCTTAAACCATTTCAATACAAGTGAATTATTTACAAATAAACAATTCAATTTCAATATAACACATTCACTATTATTTTAGCATTTAAGTTTATTTATTTATACATATTTCGTCTCCAACAGACCATTACCAATACCATAATCCCTTCTGCCATCGCTACTAAGTTCGACTTTGTTTCAATAAAAATAACCATGCACGTTATGTTGTGTTACGTTCTCCTGGTTCAACATATCGATTCCACGTCATTTCTATTAAAGCGGTTGAACAATTAATGGAAACAAGTCATGCCATCGACGATATCCTTATATTTAGTTACTTTAATCTGCCTCTGTTGAAGTTACTTCCATTGAATATCAATTATTTTTAACGGCGTCATACGCCAGTTCAATCAAGATGTATCTACTCATTGACCGTAAGTCAAGTAAGTGACATCTCTATCTCCATCGGTAGGCAACAAGACCTTGTTTTCACTAGTGATTTCATTAATTCCACAGTAACATTTGATCCCCTAACTTTGTCAAATATCTAACAATTTCAACCCCCACTTCTTCTCAATTTTTTCCATAACTCTGTACTTTAGTGCACTTCTTCCCCTGTCCACCCTTCTTACAACTTCCATAAAGCAAATTTTCGGCAAATCTGCCTTTTGTTTCACCAACCAACCTATTCTTAACTGATTTTCTCTATTATTTTTCTTCACGTCCACATTTCAAGCCGCAAAAGATCGTCTATTTCCCCTCCCTGGTATAACAGAAGGCAAAAGATATAAATTATGAACGGCTTTTCGTCGCACCAATTCTTGTTGACTACTATAACTACCTTGGAACCTCCCTCCAATACACCAAACTCTATAACTGTCCCTATCAGCGCTTTCTTGACACTGCGCACCATCCCTATCAAAGATCCTAGGTCTTTTTATCAATTCGTCAATAATTAAAAAAGAAAATCCTCACTACCTCTCGTTCGAAAATATATCATCTATGGACTACTTGGCAAAACAATCTGCCAGTGGCCCCTCTCTATCAATATTTTGATCCTACTCTTATCGAAAAAAGTTGCAAAAACTTAATGATGAATTTTTACCCGGTCCATACCGACTAATCACAATATTTCTCAAAAATTGTGACTCAAATCTTTCTCTCCCACTTTCCTCCCCTATTTCATATATCCCTCGCACAAGGAGAATTTCCCCAAGTTTAAAGACCTGCCTCATAACCCCGTTTCACTAAAAATTCTCAAAGACAGAAGTCTAAACTGTCTCACACGCCTAAAATAATCAAAAGTATTTTATAAGACTCGCTAAGCTTTAAGTGTAAGTCTCCTATATACTCGTACCACAGTCAGCATGGATCTCTGAAAGTTAGACCAACTACTGCAAACTTAGTTGAATTCGTATCGAAATAAGGCCTTCGATAAAATATTTGATCAACTGATCCCTTTATAAATTGTCTTCTCTCGGCTTTGACCCCATATTACTATTATGGAAGACAATTATTATAGCACTCGTTTAGGTAAGCCTTTTTAACCACGTTCTTAGCAATATCTGGTGTCACACAAGGTAGACAGCTAGATCCTACTCTTTTTATCTTAACTATAAATGATATTGAGAGAATTATTAAACACTGCCGCTTATACCTTTATGTATGCTGACGACACCGAGTTGTACAAAACTATTTCTTAATCCCAACACACTATTCTCCTTCAAGAAGATTTTGATAGGTATCCCCCCCCCACACCGATCGACTCTTCTGCACGGCCAATCTGAACGATAGAGAGTTAAACTTTCACTCGCATATTAAATATTAAGAAAACCGTTCAAGTCAATTCAGCGCTTTGTTTTATCAAACGTTTGTCCGAAGAATTTTCCAACCCCTATATGACCATGTCCCTATATATTACCTTTGTATGGTACTTTGCCTACTCGAATATGCCAGCCAAGTGGTGGTTCCCTTTCAACGAGAAAATTCAACGTAGTTTTCTTCGATTTGCTCTTCGAGGACTACCCTGAGATGACCCTTCTTTTTACCACCCTATCGTGACCGTCTCAAACTTGTTAACTTGAACACCGTAGAAAAAGACGTAGACGTAGCTGACATTCTCTTCATTCATCGATTGGTTCGGTGGATTGGTTCTCCCTTTACAACTCTATTTCCTTCAACACTAACCCTCGTGAGTAATGATGTCCTAGTCTCTTCTATGAACCAACCCATCGCACCTTTTATGGTTCCAATGAACCAAACTCAAACCTCTCCGTTTTTAATTTCAACATGAGCATTCCAAATATTTAAATGGGGGCCTTTTTTTGCCTTAGGTATCTATAAGTTACCGATTCTTCTTTCATTCTTTAGGTTGTGCTACAGTCCAAGGTGGACTTAGGCCTCGACAAAGAGCTTCCTTTACCATGTTTACCCTCCGGCCATACAGTTCGTCGTTGTATCTTTTCCGATTTCCGTTTATGCAAACAAAACCAAAAATCATTCGAGGAACTTTTATCTCGAAGCAATCAAGGGCATTTTCATCCAGTCCTGAGTCTATGCCTCCACACCGTACAGTAGCACTGTGATGATGAAGGTCTTCTACAGTACTTTCATCGCTGTTCATGAAAGGCACTTAGTTTGCAGTCCTTTCTTGTCGTCAGCATAAACTTTATTTTACCTGCACTTACCACTGAGCCTATCTTTGCCGCTCTTGTTTCAATTACCGCAAACGCGCTAGAGACAGCTCACTAATTTATTCTCTAAATGTCAATGTCGAGTTTTACGGACTTTTAAATATTCTGCTTCTGATATTTGCCTGTGAGCTTCGCACAATTTATTTAAATATGATGTTGAAAAAGCTGATGACAGCACGTGGCTTTGTCGAAATTCGTTGTGACGTCAAATGTTTCGGTGGTGTAACTACCGACCTTTATTCAGCAGTGAGTTTTCTTCATTTTCATCCTGCATAAGCGGACGAGTTTGCTAGGGATGCCGAAACTCTATATTGCGAATCGCACAGCATTTGTGGTTTTACCAGGCCTGAAACCACATGGGTAAGAGCTTACCAGCTTTTTTATATGGGATCTTTTACACGATGTTAAAGTGGCTGATTCCTCTGTTGTTGGTGCAGTTCAGAAGGTCTCCTTTCTTTCTTTCAGCACACGATGCTGAGGTTCCATTCACTGCGTATACTCGTATTTTCATCCAGAGCTTACAGATAAGCTGGTGTAGGCTCCCGCAGCCTTAAACAAATCGGCAAGGTGCCCTACAAGATGCAGATCTGATGAAGCAGTTATAATTATATATTAGTTTTTAATGTAGGTATCGCTATACAAACATCTGCCTGGTCGGGTGGACGGAGTTGTCGATCATCATCTAGGTTGAATGGTTCATTCTGTCTGATCTCAGAGTGTTGTTCGTCTTGGCCGTCAAACAGTCTGTAAAAGTAATACTTCCAGATTTTCCACACTGCTAGTCTTATCCTTGATTTTTGATTTTTGATAGAAGTTCCGAACATCATAACCGCAGTAGCACCTATACAAAGCCTCAATAGAGATCTTCTCTTCTTCTTTCTTTGAACACTAGCTAGTGATCTTCCTATCTTTTTGCGAAGAGTTCTCGCCTTTCTTTGAAGGGCCGTTTTGTAGGGTTTCCACTTTAAACCAAACCAGGGGTTTCATTGTGGTGGTCGGATGAAGTCTATTACGGCGTCTCTGATAGCTGTCACTGGTCTTCCATACTTATTGCTCTCAACATTGAACTTCCATAGAGGGTTCTGTAGACTCGATCCGAAAAGGCTCTGACATTCTGCTGCGATTGTAGGAGTCAAATTTCCTCACCATATAGCTTTGTATTATCCGTGTTACAATAAAATAGTGGTCCGAGTCGAGGTCAGATCCTCAAACGTTCGGACATCCAGAATAATGGAACTGAGACTTATTTCCATCCTGTGACTTATTTGTTGATCAGATAGTTTGCTGAGGTGTTCGAAAGGTGTGTTAGCTATAATGGCATTTTGGGTCGCCACAAAATCACCCGTTCTCGGAGGTGGTGTCATAAAGGCAGTGATTTCAAAGTGTGTAGCTAAAGATGTCATCCTTCCGTAGCTCGGCTGTCATGTTTATGACACTTCTCATAGATTTGATCGAAGAGCTTGTATTGTAGAAAAAATCTTCGATAAGTTCGTTCTTCTCTTATGTGGAGGATGAGCGCATATCAGGCTTATGTTTGCGCGTTAAGCATGAATGTAGATTGTTATAAGTTCTTCACTCACTCAGACTCAAGCTCAAGACCTTTTTCCTAAGTCTTCCAAATCCAAGTATGCATCCAAATAGGAGCTTTTTCAACCTCAACTTGGGACACCAGACCCTTTCGAGAATAGTACCAGAAACCCACAACGGGCATATAAGCACTGAAATTGGTTCGCTGGAAACCTTTCCTTCATCATCTCTATTTAGTCCTCAAATTAACTGAGTTCCGAAAATGTCGTAGTATCTTGAGAGAAGCTATTGCTAGATCTTGAATAGTCGTAGATGGTGTCTCAGTCTTTTGAATTCCACCGCCGAAACGTTAATTTTGTGCTTTGTCTTCGTCATGCTATGCACTATGCAGATCCTAATGTTAAGTTACATTTGCACTGTTTAGACTCAGAAGTGATATCACTTCAGCGACTACCCTCCTTTTTTCTCAATCAGAGCTTTGGGCCGGCTTTGACGCTCACCACTTTGATATCCATAAAAACATTATTTTCCAGAAAAGACTGACTCTTCGTACGAATTAGTCTACGAGCAATCGCCTCTCCTAATATTAGATCTTGGAGATGGCGTCAAGCCAGATTTTTTTTAGATGACATGCTTCACTGGTTGATTTAATAGACGCGCGAAATTTCTACAGAAGTTCCTCTTAGTGAGCCTTCCCTTTCTACAAGCCTCCGTGGTATAATCGTAGACTGCGCCCTTTACGTAACAAGAGAAACAAATTATGGGCAGTTTTCCTTCGATTAAATTCTTTTGCTGATTATTGAAATTATCTCGGGTCATACCTTCAATTTGCCAAGCTTTATAATGTTCTCTAGCAGCGATACTTTGGTAGTGCACAATCAAGGCTTATAAACGATCCTAAGTCTTTCTACCAATTCGTTAACTACAATACAAAAAAAATCTGATGGTTTTCCTCCATCCCTCTCATACGAAAACATATCATCAACCTATCCGCATACCATAGCCAAATTTTTTGGTATTTTTTTTTAAGCAATCTTTTGCCAATAATTCCTTTGTACTGGATCCCTCTTATTTCGAATATCTACATTAGAGGGGCCTATTTCTCAGAGTTTTGATCTTTCAAATCTCTTCCGATTATCGCTCTTTCAAAGCGAATTTCCACAGATATGAAAGCCTTCTTTCATAACATCGATACACAAAAAGTGATTAAAGAGCGAAGTCACTATTACCGATCCATAGCTAAATTTTCACATATTCCCAAACTAATCGAAAGCATTTTATACGAAGCCTTAAGCTGCCAGTACAAGTCTCTTATTTCCCCTAACCAACACGGTTTTCTGAAAGGTAGATCAACTACCACCAAACTCGTCCAATTTGTGTCTTCTGTTCTTTGAGCCTCGCATATTGATGAGATAATTACTAAAGCAAACACATCACTTGGCTTCATTAAAAGATGGTCCAAAGAATTTTGCAACCCGTACGTGAGCAGATCACTATGCATCATTTTTGTTCGCCCTCTTCTCGAGTACGCTAGGCAAGCGTGGAGTACTTTCTTTTCATATATCCGGAATTGAGAGCATCCAGCGTCGTTTTCTTCAATTTGCTCTTCGGGGTCTACCTTGGAACGATCCTCTAATCTTACCTCCCTATCAAGACCGTCTCAAACCTGAATACCCTTGAGGAACGCAAAGATGCAACAGACATTATTTTCATTCACCGACTCCTCTCACGCTCCGTCGATTGCAGGTGTCTTCACAACTCCATTTTCTTTTACAATAGACCTCGAAATCTACGTTGCCCCCATCTCTTTTATCTACCAATACACCGCACTAACGAACCTATCTCCTGTATTCTGTAAGGTAAACCCCAAACTTTCCGTATTCGATTTTAATCGCAGCCTTAAGCCCTAGTGGTAAGTCCTAGATTTAGCTTGTAGGTTTAAGCCTTAGTTTTCTAGCCTGTAATAAGCGGAATAAATAGGGGTTTTTCCCCACCAAAATTAAAATTAAAATTATGTCTCTCGTACGCTATTCTATATCAACTGATTTGGTTCCTTTTCGTAGATAAACAACTTTATGGTATTTTTCGCAAGGTTTCAAGTTGCTCTTGAGCTGAACAATTCATACACGTCGAACGAGTTAACAGGTTTGCTCTGATAAATTAGCTATCCATAAATATATATAGATCGTAGAATGTGCAGCGTTGCATGTGATTCTATCGAGGACGGAGCTTACCTTTTCTGTGGTGTAAATACCGGGTCTTCCAATAGGGACTTCCGAATTTTGACAGTTGATAGCGGCCATATTGTTGAAGCTACATCTGTCAAATTGGGTGTCATTTATTCGGTCTGCTTTGCCAATTCACCATGGGTGGACTTAGCGTTCAACAACACGTGCAAAGGAAAAAATTGTTTTATCAAAATGGGCGTACTGTTTGGGCAACGTTCCTCGCGCTTTGCCCATTTTACGGTCGCCATAATCGTCTTACCGAGAGAACTTTTCGCAGTGTGGTGGATAGGTTTGAGTCCACTGGTTTAGTAAACGATAAACAAACACCCGTACCTCGACAAAACGCAAGATCTGATAAATCATCGCCGCTGTCCGTGAGAGTGTGCAGGAGAATCCAAAGCAGCCGATTTCGCGTTACTCACAAGAACTCGGCCTTTCGCAGACCATAACTCTGCGAATTTTGCATTGTGACTTGGGCTGCACCCGTACAAACTTCAACTGACCCAGGAGCTGAAGGTAAACGACGAAAGAACAACGTGTGTTCGCTGAATGGCTCTGGAGCAGTTGGAAACTGAGCCTAATTTTCATCGAAAAATCATCTTCAGCAATGAGACCCATTTCTGGATGAATACGAAACCAATATACATGAGATCCAAGAGCGTTCAATAAATCCCGAAAGAGTCACTATTTCTTCTGGATTTTGTGCTGGCGGCGTCATCGGTCCATATTTCTTTGAGAACGGTGTTGGCCAGGCCATCACCGTCAACGGCGAGCACTATAGGTCGATGACTAGCAGTTCGTGCGATTTGACCGCGTTCGACTTTTTCTTGTGGGATTTTCTGAAGTCACAGGTCCATGCAAATAAGTCACAAACTACAACGGCTCTCAAAGCCAACATAACCCATGCCATCGGTCAAATTCAGCCTGATTTATGCGGCGGACATTTGAACGATATTATATTCCACACATAATGGCATCGATAGGCCTTTCAAACGAATAAAAAATTTCGATGATATCTCAGACAGACCTTGTTTTATTTAAATTTAAAAACAGGAAATACCTAATGAAAGACCCTATATAACATATATGGTAATTTTTGAGTCGGATATAGTGTCTTAAATGATAAATTCAATTACAACATTATTTACTTGCACGTCCATGGAAAAGGTTAATTCAATTGACAATTGACAGCACTCAATCATTTATTGTATTTGCGCAAATCCAAACATCCCATTTTTTCATTGCTCACTCGGATCTTATATTGTACACTGCCATTCAATTTATTTAATTCCCTGTCTTATCTTGTTTCACCTAGATACGAATAGAGATAAAGTCCTTTGCACTTCAGTTGTCTCTAGATACTGGTCCGAAGCACGAAGCTTTTACGTGGACGAGACAATAAAAGTGTAAGAAATGCAATACAATATAACGAAAATCAATTTGATTCAATCAAGGTGATGTGAAAACTGCTGTTTCTGTGCTTTTCTACTGGATTTTTACAATTTATCTATTTCATGCTCTGCACGAGTATATTTATCTGGAGTTTAGGTGGAGAAGGTGAAAATCAAAGATTGACGATGGTGTAAAGAAATAAATTGCATTGGCCAGATTACCGCAAAAAGAATCCATATATGTAGATCCACGTATCTAAAGTGGGATTTTTAAAACGTATGAAATAAATAACTTATGTGTTGCCTGGATATCTGCGTATAAGAGCTGTTTAGCATTTAAAAGTGGTTCACCCCAGACAGCAGACAATGTTCGGTGGGCACTGAAGCTATGGTCTGCGGAATACTTTTACTCGTATATAAATCGAGTTGTCTGTTGTGCATGGCCCTAATACAATAGTTGGGGTGACCAAGGGAATTGCTGTGAAGGATTGACAGAAGTTGTAAAGAAGATGAACAGAACCGAAGAAACTACAAAGGATCCTTCAGTCAGACTAATCCATCAGTGGAAAATGAAGAATATAAATTACTTTTGCAAAATCACTTTTGCTTTTATGAATAATTTTGCGATTACATCGTTATGAGTTTTCTAAAAAATGTCTGAGTGGTATCAAAGAAAATAATTTTATAAATTTATATTTAAGTATAAAAAGGACGGAAACGGGGACGGAGTTTTGGTAAAAAGTGGTTGATTGCGCCGGTTAAATGACTCCGTCTACACCACCTCAGGATGCGTGTCCAATTAATATTTAATATTAAAGAAAGTCAGTTAAGTAACCGGAATTCCTTAAAATTAGGAAACAAATCTACTAACAATTTTGATGTTAATTTCGGGAACGCATCCACGCTCTGCAAATTTCTTATTGATAGTCTTGTCATCTATGTGTAATGCATGCTTTTTGATAACCTATTTGCTTTTTTACCAGTCCAAGTAGTTATTTGCTCGTCCGCTTATCATTGACTTATTTATTATGCATATGTAGGGTTTAATCAATTCTCTGGTTAACTTAAGTGAACCATTTCATTTATTCCCCTGACCATTTTAACACTCTTCTTGATCTCTTTCTAGAAAGTAATATTTCTGGGGTGCTCTCGTATAGCCAGCTTTCAGCTCGATATTTATAACATTAGAAATTAAAAGTTCATGAAAACCAAACAGCGTTACATTCGAAGACTTTAAAAATACTCGTATAAAAATAATGATTCTTTGATCTATGATCTGCAAATTACAGAATGACATCACATTTACAATCTACCACCCGTTGACGGCCAGCGTTCCCTCTTCGATAAATATCGTTTAAAACCAAGATTATCAAATATTCTTTAAATCCCTGGTTTAACGATTATATCAAGCAATCTATATGTGAACGCGAAGTTGCTCATAAGTGATGTTACAAATATATAAGATACACTCCCGATACGCTGAACTGAGCACTGCAGCTGACGAGTGCTTTGACATAATGAAGCAGAAACTGTCAGTCGTCTTAACGCTGTTTCGAAAATATAAAACCAGCGACCAACGAAAGAAGAGCAATCTACTGTTTAACCAAAACGAATGTATCTTATACCCGGAAATTGAAAAAGGGTAACATAAATGCTAATATTAGGTATCTCAACAGGAAGTCTAAAGTTTCTGGGATCAGCAACTCTCTGTAGCGAGAACCTTCAACCCTAATGGATGTTGGTTGCAGGATGAAGTGTTTAATACGCAACAAATTGTACAGCAACAGTAGGAAACCATCACAGAGGATGAAATAAGCAACGATTATAAAATTATTGCCTAAATGGAAGGGCGCAGAGCCAGATAATGTACAAAACTTCTGGCTGAAAAAATGTATGTGAACGTGGGGAAGGCTAAGTTACTCATTAACAAAGTAATGGATGAGCCGCATAAAATGCCGGAATTTTAATTTAAATTGTAACGGACTTTATATACATAGCATTTGATTCTGTACCACACGATTGGCCCTTGAGAGTGCTTTAAGTCTACAAAATTGACCCAAAATGTATAAACTACCTTAAATGCGTAATAGCAAATTGGAACACAAAAATACACTTAGCGGAGTATTAAAAAAATTTCCACAATTAAAGTTAGAAGAATAATTTTCGAAGGCGATTCCTTAAGTCCACTTTGGTTAATCTCAGCAATGAATCCACTATCCTTCAATTTGAGTTCCACAGGTTACGGATTTCCTATTTAAAAAATGCACCAGAGAACTATACTGTCAAAGAGCATACCTCATACGAAAGTTAAAGAGGAGATAACAAAAGAGTTCAACTTCTTCCCAGATCGGCTTTCAAAAGCAAATACCCATTTAAAGCCCTAAACACCTATGATATCCCTATACTCATTTGGTATAATACAATGAACCCCAACCGCCTTCGACTAGTGTGTGTCACTTAATACAGGTCTTCCTCAACTGGGTTGTCTCGCCGATTGGAATCGAAGACTCTTCGATCTGTAGCGCTGGTGGTCTTATCTTCTCTCCAATTACTCGGAGGATTTTATTTTCCAAACCGCCAAGGATGTTTTCATCCGACTCTGCTGAAGTCCATGCGCCTGCACCAAAAATACGACTTGAAAGATGAGGGTGTTATATAGGGTCTTCTTAGTGTTTCTTATTGTTCATTTGGCTTGTTTTACCGAATAAAGATCGATTTGCAAGAGAAAGACTTCGTTTGAATCTGATTCAATGTCATTATCAGATTTGAAAGCGGAGCTGTCTACTGTGACTTCCTGTGCCATTCGTTCTTTTTGACAGCTTCTACTTTCTTTTTCCCTCATTGACGACTGCACCCATTTTCCCCATTTCTTGTTCAATACGTATCAGTTCTCATCAGGATATGCAAGTAGTCGTACAGACTTTTGCAAAATGATGATTCTGATGGTTTTTATATTATCAAAAGTCTCGTTATTCTGCATAATTTGAGAAGTTTTCAAGGGATATCCAGGCTATACATGGCTCTATACACATCTTCTCTATAGATGCTGTCACATGGCCTTAAAATTGATAAAGTGTTGTATAGTTTTGGACTTCGGCTTTCTTTCCAGGGTCTGCCGTAGTGTGAATGTTGTTCGATATTGAAATCACCGGGCCTAAGACCGCACCCACTGTTACTCTATGGTTTTTTTTTATTTATTTTTTTTAATGAGCGCGCGCTCAAGGGTTTTGTGTAAAAGAGAGGTACCGATGTACATTGTTTTTAAATGTTTGCAAGTTATAACGACTAGGAAATACAGAGATCGGCAGGGCATTCTATAAGCGAGTTGTACGGCTTAGGAACGAATCACGATATTTTAGAGTACGTCCGAAAATGGGCTTGAGGGTATACTGATGAGCATTCATAGCGAGACGGGTGTTACGGTTGAATGTTTCCTATTCATCTTTTTGTTCACTTCAGAACATTGTATAAGATATCGTATATCTTAGGACCCACTCTCGTTCTTCTATGTAGTGGCGTTTGCTTCCATGCATTCTACATCAAACCATGGGTTTCGCCGAAGCGGACGAGTGAAACCTACAATATAAGGTATCGAGTTTCTGATGACTTCTTGGAATCGATGCGATTACAGCCATTCGATATTAGTATTTCTTCGTTGTAGTCATGTCTGAGATAAGCGTAGACGTACCTTGCCTGCGAAGTGGTAGTATTCCGAGAATATTTTCGCTACTCGATACGTTTCGCTATCTAGTAATAATTGAGAAGTATCTCACGTCGATCGCAAAGTGATCAATTTCACTGACTATTTGATGATCAGGTCACCGCCATGTCACCACTAAGGTGGGGAAACTATGTGCTCGTTAGAGTAATGTTCCGCACCGTGTCAAAGTCAATTAGCCTCTATTTGCTATGGCTAAGGCTACCTACTGCCCTTCCAAAAATGTGCTTGTTTCCTATTTTGAAGTTAAAATCACCTAAGACAATTTTAATGATATACTTTGCACGTTGCTCGAAAGTCTTGTCGAAGAGCTCTTTGATAGCTTCGTCGTTTTTCTCTATGGGGCGTGAGCGCATACCAGGCTGATGGCAGCGAATGTACCCTTGATGAATTGCTATTTAAGTTTTGAGATAGGGAAATACCGGTATTGATACATCAAAACTGACATCAGCATCGTAAATGTGACTTTTTTATAGTACACGTACAAATTCTCAGAACGAGTGCTACGAGTACTTGCGTTTTTTAAAGGGACTGTGCCGATCAACTCACATTTAATAATGAACATTTGCATGAACATTTGACCGCCAAAAATATTTCTTCTCGTTGGATACCGCATCATTTGACAATCGCTCAAAAAATGAGTCCTGCCGATTGGTTCCAAGAAATGTTGAAAAAATTCGATCGCTGTGCTTTAGGAGATGTCCATAAGATAATGACAGGCGAAAAATCATGGATCTATGCATATGAGGCCGAAACTAAAACGCAGTCAAGATGAACCAAATACAATAAAATTTGTTCACCTATTTCTTCGGAAAAAACGAACATGTCGCCACCGTGCCAGTAGAGCATGGTCAATTCGAAATGGCATACTACAATTTGTTTGCCAGAAGTCTCGGGAGAAATGAGAAAACCAACCGCCGAACACGAATCATTCTCCAACACGATAATGCGATTTCAGACAGGTCGGCTCAAACAAATTACTTTTTGAGCACTCAAATTAGTCCTGATTTGGCGCCCAGTAACTTCCTTTTATTAACGCACATCAAAAATAAATTACGAGGTCAACGTTTTTCCACGTCGGAAAAGGCCGTTGATGAATTTAACACGCATGTTTTGGAGTTAATACTTCGTTCGGAGTGGAAAAAGTGCTTCGAAAATTGGTTTAAGTGTATGCAAAAGTGTACTGATCAACCTTTATTTTTATACTTGCTTTTCTCAAAACTAAAGTAGCACACTTCGCATAAAACATTCGTTTGCATTTCGAAAGCTCAAGACTTGTTGTCAAAGTCTACCGCTTGGAAGAAATCCGCTGTTTGATTTATTTGTAGCAATCGCCGGAGTATATAGCAGTCGTCCAAAGGACACCCACTACTATTCTTACAGCTGACCTAAGTATGTTGAAAATTGCCCACAATGTCCTAGTAGACAAAGATGTTTTCAATTTTGATGAATAGCAGTTGCGCTCTTACTCACAAATAAGTTTCTTTTCGTTGATACATGGAACAATATACATATATATACCACCTGAGTTCTACCGATTTGAACTCTATTTTTTTGTTAAGTTGGTAAATATGTTGTTGAGATCTTAGATCTAAATCTTAGCGTCATGCGAGTAGCTTGACATTTACAAAGGTTACGTAGTCAAGAGTACATCTATTCTTATGTGTGTTGGCGATTTTTTACAATTTTAGAAATGGATTTACATTTGCAACAACGAACTTGTATAAAATTTTGCGTACAAAACGGTTAGTTAGTTAGTTTTAAAGCATTTTATTTCCTTAATCATTAACTCTTACATACTAACAGAAAATGCTTAAATGCTAGCTTAAAATTACTTAACAATCTTATACTTACTTACTGGCCCCACACAGGCGCTCTAAGCTGCTCTAAATTCTTATAACTATGTATTTCGACTTTATGTACATTTTCTTTACTAATATTTATTTACTATACTTAAAGCTAAGAAAAAAATTGCTAACAAAAACTTAATGGTGCGTGAACGTTAGAAATGTTGGAAAAGTGTTTCAGCAACGATTATCTAAAGAAAACAGTCGTTTACCAGTGGCACGAGCGGTTCGAAAGTGGTCGTGAGTCAATCGAAGGTGATGAACGCAGTGGCAGACCATCGACGTCGAAAACCGACGAAGACATTGATGGAGTAAAAGAAATGTTGGTCAATAACCGCAAATTAATCATCAGAGAGATAGCGGAGGACTTGAACATTACCTATCGATCCGTTCAAGATATTTTAGTTAATGATTTGGGATTCCAGCAGCAAAGTTTGTGACAAAAGACCTCAATTTCATGCAAAAAAGAGACCGTGTTGACATCGCAAAAGAGATGATTTGAGAGGCTGAATCCGATCCCACATTCATCAAAATGATCATTACTGGAGACGAGACGTGGGTTTATGAGTACGACACGCAATACAGACATCAGACAAGTGAATGGCGTTCACCAAATGAGCCGAGACCAAAGAAATGCTCACGGTTTTCATGGATTACAACGGTGTAGTGCATCATGAATTTTTGCCAGAAGGCCAGACAGTAAACAAAGAGTATTATTTGGGCGTTATGAGACGTTTGCGTGAAGCAAATCGCCGAAAGAGACCAGAACTGTGGGTAGACAACTCGTGGATTTTGCACCATGATAACGCAGCGTCGCACAGTGCCATCATTATTCGTAATTGTTTGACGAAAAATGCAACAAATACCATCCAACAGCCACCTAACTCACCTGACTTGGATCCCTGTGACTTCTTTCTGTTCAATGGAGTTAAAAAACCACTACGGGGAACGCGTTTCAGCAGCCGAGAGGAAGTATGGAAAAATCGCAGGAAGCACTGATGGACATACCGAAAACCGAATATAAAAAATGTTTCGAAGATTGGATCAAGCGCTGGCATAAGTGTGTTGCAGTCGATCGCGTTTACTTTGAAGGGGACAATATAGATTTAGATGAATAAACTTGTAATTTTAATTTTGTGAATGAATTCCGGGAACTCTTTGATCAAGGTGGCATATATCGAAGGAATATTGAATAAATACTTAAAATTAATTATTCATTAAAGTTTCATGTCACCAGGAGTACCTTTCATACAGTATTCTCAAGGAACCGAGTACGATTCAACACTATGCAAATTAAGGTCAATAGAGCTAAATTTGTTTATTAAAATGGGGAAAGTTAAATTCCATAAATAAAACAGATATCATACCCACTAGTACGAGTAGTTCCTTTGAAGAACTCCAGCTTGCCTGCAATGAAGTACTGCCAAATTAGAATTGAGTTATGCGACTGACAAGTGGAATGCTGTGCTTCAAAGTGAAATTTTTTTTCAACTATTTCATTTGCAAATGACTGAATGCAACATAAATTAATAAAACTTGTTGTGATTTTGCTATTCCTTATTATACTAACAAAAGTCACAAAGTCAATCCCTCATTTACAAAATAAAAGAGAACGGAACAAAAGGAAAATATTCCCTTAAGCTAACTCCTCTTAAGTTAGAAACAGGTAAATCAAATAAGAAATTGCACAGAAAAATACAAAAATAAGAAAGCAATTTTAGCTGATTTCTGAGAAAATTCTGAAGTCGCTGAACTGTTTATATATAAGAGGACGCTTTGTATTTGCAAAATAACGACAACTCCTCAATTGTATCTAACGTGGATTTTGGCAGAAAGTCAATAAAAAAAAAAATTAAACATTTGGTCCCTTAAAGAGATCGACAAAACGAATTCATCTAGAATCATTATCTTATTTACAGCTTCTGTACTGTTACTCATTAAAGTAGAAACAAAGAAAAACTTACTTCCCTTACGTTGTCTATAACTTCATAGAATTGACGGAAGTTCCTCATCATTCCATCCGCCATTCTTTCTAAGAACAATTTAAACGAATCCACAAAACCGGATAAAGCTTTTAATGGGCACAAAATTAGTCGACGCCTTTGCCTTGCTCTCTGTAGCTTTTCGGGCCATTTTTTGTGCCTCCCTGTTTACTGCCATGGCACAAAGTGAATAAGAAATTAATTAGGAGTTGTTTTAGCTTCATGTTGGTGGTTTTCGTTTTTTTTTTTTCCTTCCTCTCCCCTAACTTTTCCTATTTTCTTTGTTTTGTTGGATTCTTCTTTGAAACAGAATGCAGATGCCAGATTTGGATATTTGGCGGTTTTTTTTTGTTTTATGTTGGCTTTGTGTTGTCGTTACCATTATTAAGATTTTTTGTTTTTTGTATCTTTAGCTGACTTATTTTAATGTATCTCTTGATTGTAATGGAAACATTTAACCATTTAGTTTTAATGGTGGTATTTATTTGACGCAGTTACGATGGAGCTTCGGAGGGTCTTATATACTCATTTGCGAAAGCTAAATAAAGATTATGATTTAGAAATTAAATTTACAAAATTTATGTAAAATCTTTTATTTTCATCTACGAATTTTCAAATATCAATACCGTCTTTAAATAATTTCTTTTTAAGACTTAGCCTTCATTCTTCGTAAAATTCGTAAAAAAAAAACAGTTTAGTTGGTTTCATGAACTGGAGATGAAATTTTATGGGCATTCTTATTTTTTATTATCTTTTTAAGAAGAACTTAGCACTCAAGATGGTATGACTAATCTTAAAATGCCTATTTTAGTTGCCTGACGGAAAGAATTTCTTTCATAGGTATTGAACCCTGAACCATCCGATTGGGAAGCCAATACACTACCACTTGAGCCACGGCCACTCACTAATTGAAATGAAGAATTTAAGTACAGTTAAATAATATTTTCAGAATAAGGTTGATGTTATCTCCTACTACCTAAGATTTGGGGTGGCAAATAGTACCGGCATCGGTCGAGCAAATAGACTGGCACAGTTTGAACAAGTAAAACGCCCAGCTTTGAGAGCTAAATTCGCGAGAATGACTCCAAGATCCTATAAACCTATAAACCAACAAGAGGCGGTTTGTGGAATTATTAAATTTAGAGCAGTGCAAAAATGCTGCTTGGTATTTCAAAAGGACGATTCAGCATGGCAAGAGGTACTATTACAACCCATATGCCGGCCGTGGTGTAGTGGTACTAGCAATCGCTTCTCTCTCGGAGGGTCAAGGTTCGAATCCTACTCATGACAAGTTTTTCATTTGTGTAATTGGAACTCAGCCAGAAAAATCTGCGTGTGAAGGCATAACACTGACACGTAGATTTGGCTGTTGTAGAGAAAGAAAAAACTTGAAGAAAAAACTCTCCGTTCTATTCGGACTCCCACCCCCGGAGAGCTAATATCGAAACCAAATATACCTGAGTTTCAAACCAATACATCACAACAATGTTTTCCTTTCTCCTCCTTCTATCTTTCCGCCCGCGCCCGGGCAACAGTAAAAGGGTATCATAACCCCTTAGGTGCGCAGAAATAACCGGTAACCAGATAGCAATAATAGTTTCTCCATTTGTTATATTTCAGCAGCTGTCAAAGTTACCAATGACATCCAGCTGTCAAAATAGTCACTCAGGTTTTTCATTTCATCACACATTCTTTTACCCGATAGTGCAGAAATTATTGAAAAATATTATCGAAACTACACTCTTTTGGATCTTAGGCCACCAACCACTGAGAAATTGGTGTGAAATGCAGCATCACAGAATACCCAGAAATGTAGATTCGGCGCCGATCAGGTGAATTGGGCATCACCAGAGAGTCAATCCGGTTTTGGGTCTACATCCGTATAAGCTTGTGGTGAGGCAAGACTTGACGATCATAGACAACGCCGTGAGTTCGCTAATTGGGCGCTTTAAATGTTGGCCGGTGATCCGGATTTTGGCCAAAAAATCATCTTCTCAGACAAGGCACATTTTTGGTGCAGCGGCTATATCAACAAGCAAAATTGCAATTATTGGAGCGAACACAATCTACAAGTGTTCGGCCAAGCATCAATGCATCCACAAAGATTGACTGTTTGGTGCGGTTTATGGCATGATGGCATCATCGGACGTTATTTCTTTTGAAATCAGGAAGGAGACACCGTTACCGTCAATGGTCTTATGTGTAGAGCGATGTTAACCGCTTTTAGGTGGTCAGAGCTCAACAACATCGATATATCCGAGATGTGGTAGAAACAAGACGGCGCTATATGCCATACAAGCACAGCAACGCTCGAAATTGTGAAGGAGAAATTTGGCGACTGGTTCATATCACGGCGTGCGTTCACCTATTGGCTGCCGCGATCATGCGATTTAGCACCACTCGATTATTTTCCCTGGGGTTACGTCAAGTCCTTAGACTACGCTAACAAGCCAACCACTTTGGACGAACTCGAGGCCAAACATTCGACACGCTATTGCCAGAATAACGCCGCACATATTGGACCGAGTCATCGAAAATTGGACCGACGGTTGAAGCTTGGCCGCTTGGTGTACAATTGATATTGAAACTTATAGCCTTATTGCTCTTTACCTAGGTGGGTATATGCTGGTAAGCCGTGATTGTGGTTGTATTTGTTGTTGGCAACAGCATATTAAAGAGGGTTTTCTTGAGCTTTTGATGGATGTTTCGGCAAGTGTTTTGTATATGGTCATCTTTATTGAGGTTCGAAATCTGGAATCATCCAGATTGCTGTGGAGATAATGAATTTTGAATAAAACCTATGACACCAACTTATAAACGAAGTATGAACTGCCAAAAGTCGTTAAGCAGAAAATGTTTGCTAAAAAACACATCATGGGGCTGTATTCACTGGCGTAAAATATAAAATATTAAAATTTCCAAGAATATTCCGTACTGCTCCTTACGGCTTCTTGAGGCATTTATCTTCGCCACTCGGAGCGGGTGCAAAAATAATTCTTTGATCAAAATTTCATCACTCATAATTGGGCACCCTTTTCTGTGAGCTGCACAACTGTTGTATTTATCTTCGACAATATTTTCGTGGGAAGCTGAAGCTATACATTATTAAATGTAAGACTTATGGTTGCCGATGCAATATCTTATTGGTAGCATAAAACAAAGGCCTGACTCAACAAATTGCAAAAGAAAACTATATAAAGGATGCCATTAGAATAACATCCACCGCAGTAGTAGAGGTTTTCTTCAAACTCCCTTCTCTTCACCATCACTTTCAGAAAGAACTCATGGCTAACACCTAAGCTTATCTCACGGAATGTGAAAAACTTTTAATCAATTCACGTGTCATTGTGTATTAACCCGGGAGCAACGGACTACCAGCAACCGCCCTTATAGGCAACTGTCTGAAATGATACAACTTTCAGGTTACATATCCAGAGAAACTGATTTAGGAATAGAACAAACTTACTTTCGTTAAAGATTCATTAGTGTGGTATACCGATGGATCTAATTATAACTATCGGCTACCATGGGCACTACGAGTAATGCCTCTGTATTTCAATCAGAGACTCATAGAAAAGAGCTGTGCAATACAGAAAACCTTAACAGGTGTATCAGAAACAGACACTTTCTGGGAAGGCATGGTAAGACATGGCGGCGGGGGAGACGGGGTAGTAGGTCTTCTGAAGTGATCTCATTGAAAAATAGGGATTGTTTATCCGGTGGTGTTACACCGTCAGTAAGTCTATCAGTGTGTGTAGTGACACATTAGCGAAACCCCTTTTTGGTCAATTTTCTTGTGATTCTTCAAGTTTAGTTCGAACGTGCCATAAATATAGAACTTCGAATTCAACTCAAAGTTTTTCACGTGTATCACGCCAATAGATGTGCTAAGAAATTCTTGTATCTGTAGTGCGCATTATTTTCATTTATTTTTCATTTTTATTTAATGACATTAAACAGAGCTTGGCTTTGCAATAATCCAGGAAAGGTAGTTAAATCTAGCAGTTGCAGAAATTTTTGGAAAGACCTTCATACAGACAGGTAATATGGCAACAGCTATAAACTTTCAAGAAATGAGAGATTTGGCCATACGATTCATCAGTCTTCTCTGAAAGCGGCGTTGTTCCTTCATTTACAAAAAATTCTACCCAAACTGTAGAGCAGCAAGCACCCCACAATTGCAACTATAAGAACATCTACTGTCAATTCTGCAATCTTGACACCAAGCCAAGCTGCGCTCTGTATTCTGCTTATACTAGGTGGGGCAAAAGTCTTCACCCTATCGGAGAATGCTATAATTTTTGCAAATGGCGGCAAATGTCAATTCTACCTTGGCATTTGTGAAGTAAACAGATACACCAACAAGACGCGAAACGCTATAATCCTAAAGAACGCGAAAAAATTGTTGTTTTTTGCGGAATAATTGGTCGGTGGTGTTCGCGCATCGTGAATTTCGGCGCAGATTTCCCTGTCGTTCGACACCAACTGCGCAAACACTACGACGTTTAACCGCTCGCGTAGAAGGGTATGGGATAACACGAGACGCTGCCAGGTCTGGCCGGCCCCGGAACAGCCGCTCTGCTGAGAATACCGCAGCTATAGTTGAAGATGTCGCAGAGTGCCCCGGAATATCGACCAGACGACGTGCCATGCAATTGGGAATCGATCGGCGGTCTTTACTGAGAATTTTGATGAAAGACTGTAAGATATTACCTTACAGAGTACAGACAGTGCATCAGCTGTTAGCTGTTGGCCGCTAAGCGCGTGTAAGCTACGCTCAAACTATACTGAATATCGACCTAATGATTTTATCGGAAATCATCATGAGCGACGATGCCCATTTCCCCTTTTTGTGGATATGTGCATAAGCAAAATTATCACGGTCAAAGTTACTACATGGTGTGTTATTTACGCTGGAGGCGTCACCGGGCCTTATTTTTCGAAAACGCCGCGGGCCAAACGACTACTGTGGACGGCGAGCTCTACAGAGTCATGTTCAACGACCTTCTCCTTGGCACGAGCCACAACTGAAATTCCGAGGGCTGCATTTCCGGGTCGCCTAAACTCTCGTTTTAGCGATTTGCGAGATCGTCTGATTTAACCGTTCCAGACATCTTTTTGTGGGTTTTCTTCAAGTTACGAATCTATGTTAACAAGCTCAGACTCTTGAAGAACTCAAAGGTAATATCCATCAAGAATGCGAGTACCTATCGCCGGAAGTTCTGGCAAGAGTGATGAAAAATGACACAAATCGTGCCCGAATGTTCGTCATGAAAATTCATGAAAATAATTACAACCAAATAACATCGGCTTACCCGGTCTAGAGGATGACGATGAAGAGGTTACATTCGTGTAGGAGCTTCGTATAAACTAATAGGCTTACGCTAATTGATACCCCATTTTACACTACCCAGGCAGCACGCTGTGGTGGTGTGGCTGCCTGTGGTTTGTTTTGAAAACTTTATTAAATATCGCATGTGCTCAAAATTACTGTATTTACAAAGACTGATTACCGTAATAAAAAAGATTACAGAAGTAGAATAATTTCGTAGGTATTACACTTCAAGTGTTAAGTATCCCGTATAACCCTCCTCTCCCATTCATTCTCTCAAACAGGAACTATCAACTTGGTTGTTATCTACTCATTTGATATACAACAGTCTATTGAACTGCGTGTCAGAACTCTGTGGGTATAAAGGCACTAAAAGAGCAGACTAAATATCTCGGAAAGGATCTATCTAACTATTTATGATATCAGGACTATTCTGCGGGATAACCAACACTAGATGGAAACTGAAGATAATAGGCAGATCAAAAACCAACCCCTTCCTTTAGAAGAATAAAACAATATCCACACAGAGCAAATAAAATATCTCATGACAGTGCGAATAGCTCAGCAATGAAGATGAAAGCAGAGTATATGTTTCGCCACTGTAGAGTCCTTAGTAGAACATGTCTATGTCGAAGTAAATATTTTATTGAGTCGAAAATACATATTACTTCCAGTTTATTCAAAGACATAGCAACATTTCTTAATAAAACCTTCATCATGAAGAATCCTAACTCAATGATATCACAATAGGTCTAGTCAGTACTAAGGCCCATATAATCTATACTCGAGGTTCCGGCGTCTTAGCTTTAAACGCTTCAATCGCTGAAGTTTTTCATTTTAAGGGGACTACTGGAAATGGGTTAAGTTCTCGGGTACAATCACCTATTAAACCGATGTTCAGAGATATCAACTTGTTTACAGGAATGACTGCAACGTCTTACTTAAGCGTGTGTAATTTTAATACGATCAAAACCTGAGGCAAAGAATACTACAATTCCCAAATGCAGTAACAATTTTTGTTCGTTCACCAACAACTTTAGAAATTCTGAATCATCCTCAATCCCAACTCTCATTTACAATGACATTCCAGCTGTCAGCTCTTTAGACTAGGCCAATCTGCTTGTTTAATACTTCCAGATTGTGCTTTGTTCCCGCCTATATATATTGTATATATCTCCCATTCTTCTAAAGAGGTGTTCTTTCACGCTGATAAGACCACTGCATAAGCTTATTCATCAATCCTCTTTAGGACTCTTTCCGAGCAGATGGAAAATAGCATTTGTCTAGCACGTCCCTAAAAAGGCGAATCTTCTTTTCTCAAAGCACTTACGTCCCTTCTTTCCAAGGTCATGGAAACGCTCACAAGCCGTAAGCTTATGAAATATCTCGAAACACGAAAACTTCTCAATGACCGGCAGTACGGTTTCCGTAGCAACGAGTGGTTTGATGGCATGACTCACCGACAAATGGAACGAAAGCATACATCAATCTGGCGTAACCAAGATAGTTGCACTTGATATTTCTAAGGCATTCTGTAGATGAATATCTTCTTCAATGGATTAGAAACTGTCTTTCAAGTTCTCTTGGATGGTTTTAAGTCTAATATTCACAAAATAAATGCTGGTGTGCCCCAGGGCTCCGTTCTATCTCCGACAGTCTTTTTAATTTTTATCAATTATCTCTTGGCTGCCACTTCTAATTCAATATATTTATTTGCTGACGACAGTACTATCTGTTTTTTCTAATTTACGCGCGCCTAAGGGGTTAGATACCATTTTTCTGTAACCTTGGCGCGGGCGGAAAGGTAGAAGGAGGGGAAAGGAAAAATAGTTTTTGTAGTGGTTTGAAACTTAGGTGTGTTTGGTTTCGATATTCGCTCTCCATAATCGTTTCCGGAATCACGTCCCTGCAGTTCGGCTGTAGAACGGGAACGGCAGCGTATGTTAAGCTCATTCAATTCCGATATTGACAGCAGAACCAATTGGGGAACTATCAACAGAGTGGAATTTAATGCTTCCAAAACACAATTTTGTCTGCTGTCGTTAAAGCCATTATTCGAAAAACTTTCCATTCTCAGTGTATGTATCAATGACAACTTATATTGGAATGATCACTTATTCGAAGTGGCTCAAAATGCTGCGAAATGTTTAGGTTTCCTCAAACGATGTAAGAAATATTTTCCCCCTTCTGCTCTTACCTTAATATTTAAGCATTAATCCGCCCAAAATTGGAGTATATCTGGTCAGGTGCGCCTAAAACATCTGTGGACTTGCTAGATAGGATTCAAAACCGTGTGCTAAAAGTCATAGGTGATGTTAATATCACCAAGTCAATGAACACCCTCGAACACTGACGAAATGTCTCGTGTCCCACTTTGTTTTATCGCTATTTCCATAGAATTCGTCTGTAGAATTCCGCCACTTAAAACCTTCAACCGTAACACCCGTCTCGCATGAATGCTCATCAGTATCGTGATTCGTTCCTAAGACGAACAACTCGCTTGTGGAATGCCCTGCCGAGCTCTCTATTTCCTAGGCATTCTAACACTGAGACATGTAAAACCAGCGTACATCGGTACCAATCTTCCTTTCCTCCCCAATTTTCATCCGTCCCCGCTGTGTGCAAACATTTTAAGGGTACCTTAACCCTTAACCTTAGCATCTGAGTCAATTTCGATTCGAATTCAGTTAGAAAGCGAAACGCCAGAAGCGAAGGGAGTCGGTAAGTCCAGACACAAATTAAACAATTCAGCAATATTCTCAAGAGTTGGCCATCTCTCGAACGTCTATATGTCAAATTTGTGAATGAATTTTCACCGAAATATTATCGTTAGTGACGAGACAATTTTTGGGTAAATGGCTTTGCTGAAAAGAAAAATTGGCACATTTAATTAAGCGAACCATGAGTAGGCATTGCTATACGAAAAGATGTAGTGCTTGCTGTGGTTACATTGTGCCATTGGGCCGTACTGGATATTGGCGAGTCAGTTACAGCCAATGGCGACTCCTGCCATATAGCACGTGCCACGATCGACTTATTGAATAATAAGTTCGGTAATCGTTTTGTCGGCAGAAATGGCTCTGTCCATTGGCCACCCCACTCGTGCAATTTAATATCTTAAGAGTCTGATCTATACCAACAAGCCAGGAGCTTTAGATGACTCGGAAGCATACATTCAGTCACTGGAATATCATCAGCTCTTCTACTCATGTAAGTGGTTGTACGGAAGACATTTGTATAATATCATATTTCGTAACTGATGATATCAATTATAATTCTAAATTTAAAATTAAAAATTAATTCTTGATTGATACCTTAAACCCACATTGGGGCGCATCTGATGAAAAGTCCACAGTTTGCCGAAATTATGTATTCCTAGCTACGCCCTGGCTGCATACCATAAGCCATGCAATTAAAAAATATTATTAAAATAATTCAACAAGCTCACGACAAATTCAACGAATAACAGAAAGGTCATTGAGCCTTTAATGTTTGCCTATAAAATATGCCACTTGTTTCTGGAAGGTTTCATCGCTCCTTAAACACGTGCTGATTATGATTTAATCAATTTCCAATCATTATGTCATCGCCAAGTAATCACTTATGCGTTAAAGCCGCCTCACTTTATCATCTTAAGACTTTTAAGTCTACTTCACTACCTATTCACACCTGTCATTGAGCCTTTCATACCGCAATGGAATGATTTATGAGCTCCTAATGATTTGCGGTCTACTCATACTCAACTTCAGTCAACAGTTAAAGGTCGTATACATGGAAGTCTTTAAGAATAAGAAAATCAAGTAAAATAAAATAAATCAATCAGAAATCCTTCCTTACATGTAAAGGTGACCCAAGATTCCCATCTATTTTTTACAATAACCTTTATCTGGTACAGGCCCGATTTTATGTGTCCTTAATCCAGCATTAAACAAAGCTATATGCCGTCTACAAAGGACAAAAACATTTATACGAATATTAAATAAGAACTAAGTTCGTAATCCCTTTATCCCAGCTCGAGACCACCACCCCAGCAGAGATATAACTTCATAATCTTCAAGCTCATAAACCAACTTCCTCGCATCCTTTATACTTCAGTGGGCATTACATTTCCCCAAAATTTTGTGTTTTTTTTTATATCTTTTTTGTAGGTACGAGTATACATAAATCAACAAGAAATCCAACCAATAACTCTATAAAACATGCAAATAACCATAAAATTAAAAAAAGTAACCAAGATATACCATAACCAACTACAACAATAACAACAACAACAACATCACAGTAACCCCCAACAACCTCAAACAACAAAAACAACGAGGAAAACTTTAATTCGAAGTGTTACTGTGGAAAATCTGCGTAAGCAACGTTCTACGAATAGTACTCGTACGAGTATATGGTATATTCCGACCGAGGGAGTTGTCTGACAAATACAAACCGAAACTTTCGAAAGCATCCTTTGGATACTGGAAAGTCAGGAAAATATCCTGGAAAATCCTTCTCTCGGATACTAACATTTTTGTGGAGACTTTCCCTTCTGGAAAATGGGGGTCTCGGGTGAGAGAGACCAGCACGAAAAAAAGAAAAACGAAGAAAATTGATGGCGACCTGCTGCCAAGCCTTACCTACTTTGGCACCCGTATCCTTATTTTCAGTTGGTTTTTGTATCACGTAAGGACAACACTTGTTTCACGGGTTTGGTGTGCTCAACAAAAAAAAAAAAAAAACAACAACAACAAAAAACACACACAAAAATTCTTAGTGCGGCGTGCGGTGTCATGTGGGATAATAGTTTATTTCAATAAGGGACATCAAACACGGATATCATCTACAATATACTCGTATATGGATAAACGTAAAAATTAAATACGAAGAGGGTGGAGATATCGACAATTACAACCACAAGAAAAACAAAAAATAAAGGAGAATAAAAAAGGGGGCAAACATGATTTCCGTTTTGGTTATTTTAAATGACTATGGTGCGTGTGTCGATGTGGTTTGTGGTTAAACTAGGGAACCATTTCAAGTAATTACTAGTGTTGGTATTGTGTTTGATAGAGGTGAAGCTCTAGCAGGAAGTTGATTTTGCATTTTCCCATTGAATATTAAAAAATACAACCGTCTCTCTACAAATAAGATAATTACAGTCTTAACAACTTGATGGTGAATAATTCCCTTCTATGTGTACTCGTATCTATGTACCGATTTCTTGTGAAATTTTAATGTAACCTCATTTTGGTTACAGAAAGAAAGCAGTGAAAAGGAGAAAAATCAACAAATAGTTACATACTCTCTATGGATGTATGAATAATACATTCAGAGTATCTGTACAAGTGGGTTATTTGTGCATGAATAATTAAACATAACTATCGTAATGCGTTCCCCTTTTAGATTCATAATTGTTGAGTAAAAATAGATAGATAAGTGGAATGTGAGGTGAATATAAATAAAAAAAAAATTTTTGATGTAAGCAGACATTTTAACGGACGATTATGCAAGGAGCTCATTAAGTACAGAGGTAAAGTAATTAAAAATATCTATTTTCAGATACATTTGTATTTAGCACAGTATTCATTTTCTTTTTATAAGTGACGGGGGGAGCTAAATGACCTACCTTTTTCGGAAATTTGTTATACACTTGTGCTGAGCCACACGAATAGCCCCACACCATTTTTACCATAATAGGTCTTTACTAGCAGAACATTAACATTTTATATAGGACGAACGTTTGTGAGATTAAATGGAATTAAAACCACATGTTTGTATTAAATAATTTATTAATATTCGGAAAAAAATATTCATGAAAATGGACTTAATTGAGCTGACACATAATTAACCCTTGTCCGGGTAAAGAGTATTACTGACACGAAACGGACATATGTGTCCGATAGACACATTGCTGGAAATATCGAATTAAATTCAAATGACACATTTTTTTATTATTAGAAATAATTTTTTTTTTAGTACCCAAATAAAGCTATTTCTTTTGACAATTAGAGCAAACTTGTGACCTGGCACAGCACTAGGGGACCAATTAGCGTTTCTCGTCTCAAAGACCTGCAACTTTTTTGTTTTTAGTGATAAAAGTGTGGAACTTCTTATACATAATCGTAAATATTTGGGCTTTTAATTAATGTACATATCATATAATATAATTATGTTTTGTTGTAATAAAAATACAGTAATGTCTCGGTAATCCGAATCAATTATTGCAAGGGGGTATTCGGATTATCGAATTATTCGGACTAACGAGTATAGGAAAAGGCAAAGAAAAGAGGTGTTATTTAATGACAAAAATTCATGTTTATTGCTGCTTAAAACCAAAAATTGCAATAATAATAAAAACTTAAAACAAATTCATACAATATTCGATTGTGTTAATATAGCTCATACAGTTTGGAGCGTGAAATCAGTAATATGCGTTTGTTTTTTCTTTTGCCCGTGCATTGCAGTCAACGCCTTTTCTTTTAGGTTTTGTAAGACTAATATATCAGAAGCAGATGCTTCGTTCTACAACGCGCATTTTGTAGAAACAGCCAACGCTGTTATTGCATCTTCATGCTTATCCTTCTCTTGTGGCTGAAGTTTGGTTCTTCTTCTTCGCTATATGGCTGTGTACTATCCTGAATGTTGTTGTCGTTCATCCATTCGATAATTTCATTATCAGTCAGTTGAATTCCTGATAAACCTTCGATAGTTTAAGCAAAATTTTGCTATGTCAGAAGTTGGGATACAATTTGCTTGGTTCATTAGTCGAGCTAGCGGAATATCTTCAAGTTTCAAGTCTTCAAGATCCCATTCACGTGATTCGGTGAAGGATAACAAAACTTTCCAACAGTTTTTCATCATTTCCTGTGAAAGCATTATGCTTTTCAAAACTCTGGTTTTTCAGCATTTTGACGTGCGATAACAAACTTTTTTTGTAGTTCAGCTTTGTAATTCTTATGATATTCTGATCCATGGGTTGGATCAGTGACATGCAGTTAGGTGGTAAGAAGAATGTTGTAAGATAATTTGCTGGTGGGTGGCATGGCGCATTATCCAATAACAGCAATGCTTTTTCGGGCAGCCCATTAGAACGCATAAACTTTCTTACCTGGAGCACTTCTTGAAAACTGTAGATGTCATCCAGGCGCTTACAGTAGAGTCGTAACTTACAGGCAAATTCGCTGTACCAAAGGAACGTGGCTTCTTTGATTTGCCAACCACAAACATTTTAAGCTGATGGGACCTTGTTAAATTTGTGCAGGCCAAAAAAGTGAAACGCTCTTTGCTCGTTTTTCGTCCAGGAGCAGTTTTTTCCGTGGAGCTTACAAGTGTTCTCTCTGGCAAAAGTTTCCAATATAGGCAGCTCTCATCAGTATTGTAAATCTGGCACAGTGAAAGGTCTTTTGGGGGAACTTAGCAGAAAGTTTTTCTCCGCAAATTTTTAGATTTCGAATTCCAAAACGTTTTCTGAACTTTGCAATCCATCCTCGGCTTGCATTGAAAGAACGTTCTGCACTATAAACGTCTTGGAAAATAATTTTGAACTTCATTTTCAACAAGTCTTCAGAGACAATAGCATTTTTTTTCTCTTTGTTTAAGAAACCATTCGTGTAACCTCTTCTCCATTTCTGGATATTCCGCAGATTTTGTTGTTTTTATTTTTAAAATTTTTCCACCACTTGATGACACAAATCTATAAAAAACAGAAACAAAATTAGGTACATAATGCTCAGTTTCTAATTAACGCATGTGTACCTTACCTCAAAATGTTTTCCTTATTGCGTTTAATATCTGATATTGTGGAAGCGCCAACATCATAGTCTCGAGCTACAATCATCGTTTTCGAGTTTCTTAATGATCTCACATTTTTGTTTCAATGTTAGTGTTGTGTGCTTCCTCTTATTTGCCATTTTTGAACAAAATTGAACTCAACAAAACTATTTAACACGTGTTTAGCTGGAAAGAACCAAAGCTTTAATGCATGCAGTAAGCAACAATAAATCGTATAAATCAATATAATCTTAGTTAATAAAGTGGACAGCGTTTTTATTTTAAACTTTATTTTCGAATAACAATTTCGATATGCTCTCAACGACGTACAACTTAAGAATGCCTTTTTCAATTATCCCTGGTTTACAAGTAACCTATCTACACTGTGTAATAAGTTCTTTGTTTATTGCGGTCCACTTCCGCAGACGATGTATTTTTTATCTTACAGATGGTGATGATTACTGATTAATGATGATTAGTGCTCTGACGGAAGGTTATCGGTCTTTGGTTTGCCGACCGTGGACAATTATTGTTTATTTAGTTGGTGTTAACCTATGCATTCAGAATTGCGGTCGCCAGAATACGATCTCAGAATACGTAAAACGAGTAACGGCTGAACAAAATTACGGTAAAAACTAACATTAATGTGAAAACCAGTGCGTTCGTATGTTTTTTAGTTGGAATTCGGACTACAGCATACAAAAATCAGGGTAGGTTCGGATTGTAGAGTACATAATTCGGATTAGCGCGATATTCGGATTAAAGGTGATTCGGATTATCGAGACACACAAATTTAAATGTCACATTTTTAGTACACAATGAGGCTTGCGTTAGAGTAAATTAAATAATTCAAACCTTCAACGATTATTTAGATTCACCAAAAGAATATAAGAGCAGCTTAGCTTCCTCCAACAGCTTCTTTAGAAACCTTTCCTATTGGTTTTTTTTTTAATACTTGATATAACTGGATCCGAAGGAAATAACAAAGTATGGAAAAGGGCTTCATTTGTTGCTGCTCTCGAGCATTTTCTGGAGTGGGTCAACCATATTTCTTTTGTACCTAATCTTTATAGTGGGACTAATGGGCATCTTTGGACAAGTGACCTATTGGCAATACCGCGAAATGCTTAATGATTTTTTCACCATAGATCAGCATTTTATGGACCGAAGATGGCATCCAATTTTGTCTTGAATTACTTTTTTACTAAATAAAAAAAAAATATTTTGAATGATGGAAATCTTTACTTGGACCTTTACAGTTGTTTCAGTTAAGTGGAAAAGATAATATCCATCAAGTGGCTGCCAGCAGTGTTGATACACACCTGTGTCCGTTTTATCGCATTTTCCATGAATTTCCGCAAGATTTCCGGTACTAACTGTTCGCGTTCCTGTCGAATATTCTCCGTAAGGGCTGCGACTGTCTGTGGCTTGTTGGCATATACCCACGACTTCAAGTAGCCCCAAAGAAAGAACTCTGGGATGGTTAAAGCGGGGGATCTTTCTGGTCATGACAAATGGCCAAAACGCTTCCTTCACAATATCCATTGTAGCTCGTGCTTTGCGTGCAGTTGCATTGTCTTGTTGAAACCAAATGTTCACCAATCCCCGCTCATCCAATTCCAGCAGTAAGAAGTCGCTTATCATGGCCCTATAGCTTTCGCCAGTAACAGTGATGGCGTCCTCAAAAAACTACGGCCCAATCCTCCTCCCGCGTGAACGCCGCACCACACAGTAGCTTTGAGCGGATGTAATGGCTCTTCGTGCATCACATGCGGATCTTCAGTGCCCCACAATCGAAGATTTTGCTTATTGACGTAACCGCTTTAGTGGAAATGCGCCTCCTTTTTTAGTACATAAATAACAAGATAAGTAACATTAACAATTCTTAAATGTATATATATATGTAAAAAGAAAAGAAAAAAGAAGTAGAATAAGAAATAGTTACACAGTAAAAGAAAGAAGAGCATAGTTAAAAGGGGGTGAGAAAGGAGGTTAGACTTATGATAAAAGGAAAGTATAGTTGTTGCAGTCAGGAAAAGTGTTCTAATGCGGCAGTTTTGAACTTGTTAGCTTCCATTATTTGCTTTGTCGATGTTGAAAGAGAGTTCCAAAGTCTGGTGACGTGAATGAAGAAGTGGCGCAAGGAGTTTAAGTAGTTAAAACTATTCATTATAAGATTCAGTGTTCTGGTCGATTGCGCAAACTGAAGCTTGTCAAATAGATATTTAGGCGATCTTTTATATATAAGTTTATGCATAAATTGGCAGCACCTTATCTTTAGAAATTGCTGAAACGAACACACTAGAACCAATTTATGATGGTGAGATACATGGTCATAACGATTCAGCCCATACACATACTTAATCATATTGAGTAATCAATAATGGGTACAAACAGGGTTTTTACAAGTCTTAGTTTTGTGCATGTTGGGGTAAAACTGGAGGATAACCGGAGCTTACGCAGGCCAGCATAGATTCGACCATGGCATAATTTACGTGGTCATTGGAAGAGGGTAATCGATTCAACTTGAAACCAAGATTTTTTACAACATTTACGAACTTAAGTTGCCTGTTATTTAAGAACACTGGTGGTAGTTCATCCGTATCGCACTGTTTTTTAGAAATCAGTATCATCTGAGATTTGTCTGGATTCAAATTAAGCCCATTACATAGTGACCAGTTGTATATTTTTGACAGATGTTCATTTATTCTTACTACTAGATCCTCAATGAGACCAATCGGTGGTGATAAATGAATTTGGGCATCATCAGTGTAAAGATGGATTGAACAAACAAACTAAGATTCGTCCTAGGGTCGAACCTTGTGGCACTCCAGAAAGTAACGCAGCAAATCTCGAGAATCTGCCATCATGTACAATTCTCTGGTACCTATTACCTAAGTAATTATTCATCAGTCACACTGATCTTTCGCTAAAACCAAAATACAGTCTGATCATCCGACATAATATTTTATGATGCATTCTGTCAAAAGCCTTGGAGAAGTCCAGTAAACAGTGTACCGTTAGATAATCCCTATCAAAGTTAATTCTAATATCATCCAGAATTTTAATCATGGCTGTGGGGTAGCTATGATGAGCTTGGAAACCAGATGTGACTCGAGATTTGGTTTGCAAGGATTTTCTCCAAGCCTTTCGCCAGACACGGTAAAATGCTAATTGGGCGAAAGTCATTTGCCGATAAGGGTCGAGGCTTTTTCGGCACAGGGATGACTTTTGCTAACTTCCAGTTGTCTGCAAGAGAAGAGGTTGTGATACAATAATTTATAATGTGTGTGAGAGAACTCAAAATATGAGGTAAAACCATCTTCACAAACCGAATAAGTATCCCATCTTCACCTACAGCATTTGATTTAATTGAGTATGAGCAATATCAATTTCGGAGACGACTTCAAAGTCAAAATCAAACTCAAACAACTGCTGATTTTTTGGAATAAAATTCGGGTTGTTTGTGGCACCGGAAAAAAATGCGCTGTTGAGATTATCAAGATCAAGTGTCGTTGTATCGACGGTAGCATTTTTCCCGACCCCAATTAAACGTAGATTGCTCCATAGTTTTTTTGAGGATTGGTCAGTACTTAGCTTAGATAGAAAATATCTTCTCCTGGCTCTTCGCGTTATAAAGGTTGCATGATTGCGTGCCCGACAAAATATTTTCCAGTTGACGATAGTTGGTCTTTGTTTCCACCTAGAGTACAGCTTTTTACGGGCTTTCATGGCATTTCGAACCTCCCTTTTGAACGGCAACTGTCTTTAATGGATCATGCCTATTAAAATGGTCCAGTAGTAAACCTTGCAGATGATTAACTTTATCGTTGACATTTGAGGCATAATAGGAATTACGACATGGGAGTTGGCTTGCATCCAATTGCAAGCTATAGTTGTCCACAGAAGAAAAATCTCTAAACTGGAACGACAATGGTAGCCGAGCCGAGACATTGTACGTACAAAAAATTAAATCTTGGTCAGAAATCCCTTCTAGAGACAACTGATCCTGAAGTAGAACATCGGCAACCACAGCCGCGATATTCTCGGCCGAACGACCAGTCCGGTTAAGGCCACCCACTGCATGGTCCCCTGTGGTTCCACTCTGTTCGAGTCGAGTAGCTAAGCGCCAGAATGTTTGCCCAGTAGGCGCAACACGATTAGGAAATCGACGAAGAAATTCACGCTACGCTCACACCACCGACACAATTATTCTACGCTCTTACGGACTATAACGCTCCATTGCTTGTCTGTTTGTATACTGCAGCTGTCTAGTTCACAAATGTCAAATATGATTGACGTACTACGCCATTTGCAAAAATTATACGATATTCCGATAGGGTGATAGGGTGATAGCTTTCGATTGATTACCATGCCTGATGGAAATGTTTGCAAGATAACGTAAAACCTTCTTATTAATTTTTCATCAACTATTGTTATATATGCCGAAAAGTGGTAATTTTGAAAAAATTGACGAGCTGTGTTACTATCATTTCTGTTCCCACTACCTTGTCGTGGTTTATCTATATGTAAGCCCAGTTTAGTCCGAAAACGATTTTACACATATTTTGTTCGCAGGTGTACAATAGTTGCAAACTATTTCCCGAAAGATACTGATACTGACATGCATTTTTATTTGCTGATTTAGATCTCACTTTGTTTAAGTCATTCATAACTTCTAGTTTTGCTCCAAAAGTAGTACACACAGAACTGGAACTTGTATCAGTAAGGACTTGAGCTACTTTTCCATCAATCATTTTTTAAAACAGTTCGCGTTTAATATCAATTCCTTCACTGTCTGTATTTAATAGAGTAGCGTCTAACTCATTTATCTGTACTCGTATATGATTAACGACAGCTCTTGTTTTGTTAGGAGTTACTTTTGAAAACTCAATGGAAATCGGACGACAATATCTTACTGAAGAACAAGTGCAGTTTTGCCAAAGAACCTCGTTTGTATCCATATTAATAAGCTTTATTGGGACAAATGAAACAATAAATAAGTTAGAGTCAGAAATTAAATGATCTTCTCCTGGTAATATTTGTTTATATTCACTTTGTCCCGTAAAGCCATCATAGCCCCACTTGGTAAAGAGCTTGAGATTTTTTGAACTAGGCTCGTAAACAGAGTCAAATCAAACAGTAAACAGAAAAATCTAGAAATTTTTTTCAACCATACAAGCCCTTAGATATAGGTACTGATATTTTGACAGATTTAAATCAATGTATAAGCTCAAAGCCTCGTGAATAGAATAGGACGAAACAGTTCCGGTGTCTTGCGATATTTGCTTCGTTATTTCTTTTTTCTCCTCTATATTCATAGTCCGTATCGTGAATACAAGAGAGGCTTCTTCTATTTCCCTTAAAGTCCTTAGTCTTTATACGGATGCGTTATGTATATGTTCTAGCCCGTATTCTTGAATTCACTCCATATTTTTTCGTTTCCTAGATTTTTCAGACAATTCTGCATAAGGCTTTGAAGGTCTTCCACTTTTCATTAAATATGACTTTAAATCCACAGTCCAATCACGATGAATTACATTTTTCAAAACGTTCTTTAGTTTTACTTACTTGTACCCAACGATCCTTGAATTTGGAAAGCAAATTATTTTGTATATTTGACACGACTATTTGAATTTTTGAAGCTGGTAATTTAAGGTTGTCGTGTAGGTACTTTTTAAGATCCGAAATATTTGTTCCATTATGAATAAAGAAGTTACACATGTCGCGTTTAGAAATCATGAATTCACTCATTTTGTATGTATGTACTCGTATATATGTTTGCAGACACTTTAAAAACCTATGAAAAGTATTTTGTGCAAAGAGAATTATGTTTCATCTGATATGTTGAATATTTATTTGTCAACTAACCAGAAACAGATAAGTACAATAAGTCCCTGGACTATTATTTACATATGAACATATTTACCACGTCCGTCGTTAATCAATGCATCGTTTCTATCTATGTTGACATCATTTGTCGAGGATTTAAGAAAAGGCTTAATTTGACCCATGTTAGCGGAAATTGCTCTGTTAGTCCTACTGGTAGAAATTTCGTGTAGGACTTTATTTTTAGAAGAAATACCAGTATTTGTAACGGCGTTTAAATAAAGTTGATATCTTGTTTGAATCTTCGGATATCCTATTTCTAAGCCTGTTCCATTTTTCTTGCGCATGCTAATTTTTGACTTTGAGGTCACTTTTCTCCAAAAACTGCCTAAGTAACATAGCGTTTTACATTTTTTTTTTAATGAAAGTAACAATAATAAAAAAATAGTCAATAAGTTTTGCAGGAAAACCCACAGTAAAATTAAATAAAAGGGTTTTATTGCTATAAGCTCCAAAGGCTATGAACAAAAAATGTTTTTGTGAGATTTTACATAATTTTTATTTTATGTTTGTACTTGTTATAACTGTACAAGTGATCAAAGTGTCCTCCTTGCTTTTGTATCCATGTTATAGCCCATTCTTGGATTTCACTGCGAATGTTTTTTGACGCTAACTGCTGCCTCAGTTTTGATGACGCTTCGAGAGTACGTTCCTCCAATTCATTTAAAGTTGTTATTTCGGTTGAATAAACAAGTTCTTTCATTCTTCCCCATACAAAAAACTCCAATATCTTGGAGGTGTGTGAACTGGTCCATTTCTTCATATCCAACGGAAGTACTCTTCATCTAGACAATTCTTACTCTCACGACCATAGTGGGATGGAGCACCATCCTGTTGGAAATATGATGGAGCTAGTTGAAACAGTGAAATGCAGATAGTTTTTAGAATTCAGCCTAGGTTGTAGTTAGAAGCGGCTGATTAACTTGTTTCCAATTACACCTGCCCACATATTGACGCTGAATTTGTGATGAAATGATTTACCAAATTGATCAAAACGTTCCCGGAATTTATTCAGAAAATTAAAAATACAAGTTTATTCATCTAAATCTATATTGTCCCCTTCAAAGTAATCGCCATCGACTGCAACACTCTTAAGCCAGCGCTTGATCCAATCCTCGAAACATTTTTTATATTCGGTTTTCGGTATGTCCATCAGTGCTTCCTGCGATTTTTCCATTACTTCCTCTCGGCGTTCTCCGTAGTGGTTCGTTAACTCCATTGAACAGAAAGAAGTCACAGGGAGCCAAATCAGGTGAATTCGGTGGCTGTTGGATGGTATTTGTTGCATTTTTCGTCAAAAAATTACGAATAATGATGGCAATGTGCGACGGTGCGTCATCATGGTGCAAAATTCACGAGTTTTCTGTCCACAATTCTGATCTCTTTCGGCTAATTGCTTCACGCAAACGTCTCATAACGCCCAAATAATACTCTTTGTTTACTATGTGGCCTTCTGGCAAAAAATCATAATGCACTATACCATTGTAATCCATGAAAACCGTGAGCATTGCCTTCTTTTTTGATTGAAAACGACGTGGTTTTTCTGGTCTCGGCTCATTTGGTGAACGCCATTCACTTGCCTGATGTCTGGATTGCGTCTCGTACTCATAAACCCAAGTCTCGTATCCAGTAATGATCATTGACTCACGACCACTTTTGAACCGCTCATGCCACTGGTAAACGACCGTTTTCTTTAGAGAATCGTTTTTTACGCAAAATTTTATATAAGTTCGTTGTTGCATTCATTTCTAAAATTGTAAAAAATCGCCAACACACACGGAGGTAGATGTACTCGCTACTGTACTGGCTACGTAACTTTTGCAAATGTCAAACTATGACACTAAGATTTTGTTGTCAACAACAGATTTACTAACTTAACAAATAAAAAACAGAACTCAAATTGGAACAATGGGAGCGCCACACGGTAGTTATCCCGATAACTTTTTGATCAAGATGGTATGTCTCCTTGTATGTGGATTGTCCGCGGCCCATGTATGAGGATTATGAAAATTCGTGATCCCATCTCTTGTAAATTGACATTTGTCCGTCCAAAGAATTCTGCTAATAAACTCGTTGTCATCCAAGTTCCGCTCCAGCAACCAGTTACAAGTTTCTTTTGCAAATCATTGTGAAGCAGTTCTTGCATAGGTGAATGGTGGTATAGATAAAGAATTTTTCCATGCAGTACATTATAAGTTTTATGTCTGGCAACATTGAATTGCAAAGCTAATCGTCTGATGCTGATTGACGGATCAATTGTAACAGCTTCCAGTATTCTTTCATCAGCCGAAATTCTACTTACTTGTGCAGCTCCTGTTTTAGGTCGTGTATTTGAAACTGATCCCGTTTCTCGAAGCCTCCGATACGTGTTTCCAAATACTCCTCCACTACGAAGTCGTCGGTTTTGTCGTGCTCCAGTTGAAATTCCATTGCACAGGCCATAAACAAAAATAATGTCTGCGTAGTCTCGGCCTGTAAATGCTGACATTTTAAATAGCGCTTCTAACCAACTGTAAACTTAGAGCAATAAAAAGATTAATTTTTTTCCTAATCTTTTACACTTTTTATACTTTATTATTTTTTTGGTAGATTTTACAAATAGGCCTTCATACATCAAACCTAACTTTTTCTGAGAACTTGAGGGTAAGGAAATGAGTGTTTTGTGTGGTAGTCGGTAGCCATATAAACGAGCACACTTTCAAACTTTTTAATAGCTATGCAATTGTAAGAAAATTATTGGAAAATTATTAATTCTTGGAAAACCACTCCTATTGTCAACTGTTGTTAGAAACGTAGATAAAAAATCATAAATTCCTGTTTTTACCACCTGCAGGTTTTTTTTAAGTATCAGGCTTAGAAAATGGATATCTGAAGACTCAAACAAGATAGCAACTTTATTTAAACGCCGTTACAAAGACTAGTATTTCCTCTAAAAATAAAGTCTTGCACAAAGTTTCTACCAATAGCATTAACGAATAAATTTCCGTTAACATGGGTCAGGGTAGACCAAAGTAAGCCTTTTCTTAAATCCTCGACAAATAATGTCAACATTGGAGATAGACCCTTACTGTAGAACGATTTTTGTCTTAGAATATATCCGAGAATCAGTTCCCAAATTATCCTTGAGAAATTAGGGGACACCCTCTATAGCATCTTATTTCTTTCGTGTTGAAGGCTCTTCCGAAGATGTGTTGCGGTAAAAAAACGAGGCATCGCCTGTACAGAAGATCTCTACAAACCAATACGATTCCTTGGTTTTCATTTTTCATTTATTTCTTTTACAAAATCTTTTACATTGGACTAACCCATTAGTGAAATGGGTTACAGAAATGGTTAAAATTTGGAAAATTTTCCCATAAATAGGAGATATACGTAGGCTTTGCATTTTTGAAAATGCAAACCTTATTTCATACCATGGTTAAGTGTGCTGCGAGAAATTCAAATAAGTGCGTGCGTCAAGATGTGAAAATGGCACATCATCAACGGTAAGTTGTTATAATTATAATTATTTTCAAAAGTGTACAAAAGTGGTTATTTTACTTAAAAACGTTACATAATTATTTATAGTAATGTAATACATGGAAATAAGTGGATTTATTGGCATTAAGTAAAAGTTGTTTGTATTTTTTGAACAATGTCTATTTAAATAGTCTCCATGCTGTTCCGTCATTTTATAGAGTAAGTGCGGAAAATGTGGCCCACCCTTAAATTTTTTTAAATAAAACCATAAATTTAAGTCTAATTCATTTATTTTTCTTTCTAACGGTCTTACAAATCATTTTCGTTTCAGTCTTTAGAAACTTTAATTAAAAAACAAACATAACAAAAATTTAAAAACAAAAACTGAACATAATTCAGTTTTGAAAAAATTGCGGCTAATATAGCCGTGTTAAATATGGCCCAGGGTGGATCATATTTAACGCAATGGTTTTTCGAGGAACTTTAACTTTAGCAGCAGCAAAATTCACATATAAAATATTGTTGTTCATTAAATGTGGAGTCCTCATGTGCCCACATTGTACACACAATATATTGTAACACATTCGTCTCCCTTCTCTTGAGAGAATAAGCTCGAGCAGTAGATGCATTTGGCATCTGCCCGATTACATCTATCGGGACTAGGGTCGGAACCATCGTCTGGAATGAAATTATTGTCATGACTTTCTGATGAAGAAGACTGTTCTTTGTGAATGCATTTCCTTTTGTTCGGTATGATATGTTCGCCTCCCAAATCAGATTCTTAAGAACCTTCTGAAATTAAAGTCTAAGATGCACTAAATTGAATACATTAAGGTCTCTGTGATGATATTTCTAACTTCTTCTTTAATGCGTCTTTTGTTATCATATCCTTTTTACGTCCTAGTTTCTTTTCCCTCTCATCTTTTAATTTAACCGATTTTTCCAGAAACATTTTATAAGGCACTGACGAAATGATCTCCGATTTTCCTCGTTTTCGTCTACGATTCAAAGTTTTTTTTAATCCGGACAGGAATAGGAGAAATTTCAAAGGTCGTTGATGGATTTGAAGAAAGAATTAGCGAGGCCTGCGATTCCGATCCATCTGGATGTTTTGATTGTTCAATATTTGAGTCTGTTTCAGCAAAAGTTGGAGGTTTGAATTTAGTTATTTCCGAAATAGATCTTATTCCAGCTGAAGTCGATGGTACATTTTCCTCTAGCTCCATCTGCATCTCCCTATCAATATCACATCGATTTTGGTAGGCGCAAGATTTTCCACATTAGGTTGAGATTCTATTGTATCAACTTCTTCTGCTGCTAAAAAATCGGCGTCTTGAAAGATATTTCTATCAAATGGGCTTACTCCAGTCGACTAGAAACCATTAACTGCGATCTCTCCAGTTTGAGTCTTAAGGAAGGCTCGACCGAATAGCTCAAGTATGTCGTAGCATATTAAGGCTTTTGGGTTATTGATGACCCATCGTCGAATTTCCTCAGTTAAGTACTTTTTTAAGGGTCCCATGAAGGTCTTGTCAAGCGGCTGTATTTTATGGTTCGAATGCAGAGGAATTGATAGAATGTGCACATGATTTGTTCTTGCAAGGTCCATAAGCTCTATGTTGCTGATGTGGCTTGTATGTCCATCTATTATAAGCAACACCGGTGATGATGAGGATGGTTTGATTGATTTCAAAAAGTAGTTGAAACAATTTGTAAATAAGTTAGTTTGCACCCATATATATTGCATATATAGAGCCTAATGGCGCACCTTTCATTAGCTGGGGCTTGTCTTTCTTCCTCGCAAACATAAACATAAGAGGAACAAATTAACCTCCTGTACTCATGCAAAATGCTGAAGTTATCAAAGAACCTCTTTCAGCTGAAGTTAATGCTCCCACTTGTTTTCGACGTTTCAACGTACGTATGTACTTTCGGCATTTTCGATGCACAACAAAAATGCCCGTTTCATCCACGTCATATATATTATTTGGAGCGAAATGGTACCTGTTCTTTTTCCTTTAAAAATCCGGAAGCGGAACACAGTCCCTGCTTGCAACTTCCTTGACAATATAAAATGGATTTGGAATTCAATTTTTAATGGCAAGCTGGGAAGCTAACAACCTTATGTCGTTTCTTAATAATAATCCACTAGGGACTATTCTAGTTCTGGTGGAAATATAGTCTTTCTTCCTAATTCAGCACTTACCACTTCTTCCAATGGTACTTCTTTTTTTACCACCAATCGCTTCAGTGTTGTTCTCGGAACATTATATGTTTTGGACGTCTTCATAAATCCCATTATTTTGTTGTTGATTGACGATATGGCTTCCATCATATCCTCCTTCCACCAAGTCTTCCGTGGTTTTTGAGTTTGCTTAGACATTTAAGCCTTAAAAAAAAAAGTGCAATCGGGAAAACGTGTCAAATATGGCCATATTACCAACACATGGGGTAGGCCACATTAAATACACTGTGAACTTTTCACTCATTTTACTTTTCAACATACTTCATAAACAAAATTTACCAATTTAACACAAAATTTAATGTAAACAACGAAAATAAAGAAAACAAAATGCCCCGTATATCTTCCACACCTGTCACGCTACAGTTGTCACCACGAAAGAGTGAGGCTAAACCGGTTTGAGCGTGTTCGCAATAACCATATTTTTATTTTCCTGTGGGTTTTGGTTTGGGAAATACAGTGGTAGGCCATATTACTCACGTGGGCCACAAAAACTTAAGACTGATTGTGGAAATCATAAAGTTTCAAACAAATCGGATACCAGCCCCTGGGTGAAATGAAACCGGAATATGTTTTTGATACAAAATTTAATCCAATTCCAATAAGCTACGAATCTCAAATATGCCAGTCGAAAGTCGATTTCTTCAAGCTTTTCTTTAATGACAATCTTTTGGAATCAATACTGGCACTGACTAACTTATATGCTGCACAAAAAAATAAGCCGTTTGATACATAACATATATCTATGAATGAATTATTTTTTTTTTTTGGTGCGCTTCTGATGTCTAATATCCTAATAAAAGAATGTATTGGTCCGACAAAAAAGATGTACCCAAATTATTGTCTGACTCAATGCGTCTGAACAGATTTGAGAGCATTTTGAATAACTTTCACTTGAATGACAACACAAAAGTCAACACCGACTGTTTACACAAATTACGACCTTCGATCCGTTCTCTAAATCATTCATTTAGAAAACATGGTAGATTGGATGAGTGTCTGTCTATCGATGAGCTGTTCATTAGGGGCAAATCAACAGGATTCGGATTTAAGAATTGGACTTGGATACATGCTACAATTTGATATATATGTATATGGGCAAGACTGTGCATGGTGAACAGCCATATAAGGGATAGAAGGACTCATAAATGCACACTGTTACTGAAAGAGCAGATGAAGAACAGAGGATCTTACAATTTTCGTTTTACCAACAATACCATTGGAATGGAATAACAACAACGCTGTAATAATTGGAACTAATTTTGGCGGGGCTGAAATAGGACATTGTACACGGTGTATACGAGGAGAGGGAAAGACAACAATTTATCAACCAAAGGTTGTTTAGTTGCTTTCATATGCCAATATTTGTGGTTATCCTAGGTTTTTGGAAATTATAATAAAGGTTTGGGCAGCCTTGATAAAATGAATCAGCTTGTTGTTGTTTACAGATGGTGGCCGATTTTCGCATATCTGCTGGATGTTTCTCTAGTAAATGCTTGGCTTCTCATGAGGAAAGTAAGACCAAGCAATCGTCAGTGAAGAACTCTTTTAGATTTTCGTCGACACATCTCAACCACTCTTCTACAATCATATGGCACATGTTCATCGAGAGGGTCGAGAACTTCTATTTGTAATGATGATGTTCGCTTTGACAGACGGGATCACTTTATTGAGTAGGTATTGCCTGACAGATAGACGATGCTCTAAGTGTTTTTTTTAAATTTCCATACAAAACAATGACTTCTCTGCATAGAGTCCGCTTAAACAGATACCGTATATCTTTACCATAAAAAACAAAATGTTGTAGAGGTATTCCCAATTTATGGGTGAGTTAAGTTGGTAAGACGTTCAACTCTTTTACCTGAAAGCAGCGGTTGGCATGCTTGCGGTTGCGCGGCCATCAGCTCGACTATGGGGAGGTACTTGCTGCTTACTTATCTTTACTACAAAAAAAATAAATTCATGCCAAAAGGGATATAGGTTTGAAACAAAGTAGAAATGAGAAAATATAAGGTAATTTTCCTCGCATACCTGAGGAGTAAACATATGTACAAACACACATATATAGTAGGGCTATTGCAAAAGATGAAATTGTGAAGGTTAAAATTACAAAAGAATGGTATGAACTTAAAACGTCAGGGCGGTGTCATTGATGTCTTAACACCAGGAGAAGGCCCCCCCACAGCACTTAGTCGATACCAGTGAACCATGGTTATCTTGTTCTCAAATCTTACTAAGATAACCCCTAGAAAAATCCCTCGAACACCGATCAGAAACACATCTCAACAAAACTTAGTATTTAAAACATTATGTATGTCTGTATGTATCAAACGTAAATGTATTTGGATATAAATGATTTCACATGGCTTAGAAGGTATAACAGTTTCGGTTTATGGATACTTCATTTAAGTATTGTGTATTGTATTGTATTGATATCCATATTTAAGTTGTAAGTTAAGTAGGTTATATATTAGATGTAGTACTTATTATGTGTGAAAAATATATATTACATATATGTATATGAAAGCAACTGTATAATTGGTTATAATGTAGAGTTATATTTTCAGACTCAAAAAGGCAAAGAGTGGATAAAAATAGAAATGGTACTCACGGTTCTAATGATGCTTTCTGCAGTGTTGTTTGTGCACAAATCCCTCTGTTTGTTAAAATATTTGATAAGTTTAATCCAATCTTAGGCTTTACAACAGGGTAATTTATAAGTAATTAAAATCAATAGAACAATTTCTTTCTTTATGTTACGTTAATTAAAAATATTTTTTTAATTTTGTTATTTTAATCTTTTTTTTTCTATTTGTAAACTTTAAGATTAATATGGTATGTGTTTTTTTGTTGTTTTGTTTTGTTTTTTTTTTTTTTTACTTAAATGTCTCTAGTATTTTAATTAAATTGGTGTTTTTTTGCAAAATTTTTGATGTCTTGTACTCGTATGAAGTTTGTTTTTTTCTTTCTTGATTTTCTTTGTTATTTCAGGTAGCATAAAACTCCCAGTAGTTTGTTAAAACATACAAAAAAAAAAAATCTGCGGATGGCTTGGCAAAGATTGATGGCCGTTATCACGAGCCGCTAGGTTACTGTATCTGGTGATCAACACGTAACTCTTCTTTTCTTCCAGATGCCATCCGCAGTACTCTGTTAAAAGACTCACGGTTAAAACTTTGATAGACCCAACTAAAATGTTATGATTTTACCTTTAATTTGTGTTTTTCCTCTTTTATATCTCGATATAGATTCGTACTTTTTTATTTTTTTTTTTACTTTATATATATATTTATTCTCTATTTGTGTGTTTTTTTTTTTTTTTAACTCAACAAAAACTAAACACCCGCTCGAAGTTGGCAGTCTACGTGTTACAAAGGAAAAGGAGAGTAGAAAACGTGCGCCTGAGCTTAAGTACTCTATGTCATGTACTAAACTTTTGTCAATTGGTATAATTTTGCCAATTATAGGCTGTGTCCGCAGATCGACTAGTCTACCTATTATAGGCAACATGTTGCTTGTAAATTGACAAGTTTCCCTTGCGATATTTTTGAGTGATTTTGACGTGGGATAAAAAAAAATGTTATTTCTGTGTTTTTTTTTTAAAGAAAGTCGGTAAACCACATTTCTATGAACCACGCCACAATGTTTTAAAATCATGTTTTTCGAGTGTTTTACTTTAAATGAACTAATAAGGATACAGCAAATTGTTTCGTTAACTTTAAGCATTAATACGCTAAGTTAGCGTTATTCAAAATTTCATATCTTGTTTTTTTTTTAATTATAAATTTTAAATACACTCTGCACGTTAACACCGGGGAAGTCGGTGTTCGAAAACAAAATACAAAAAAAAAAAAGTTAAATAATAGTAAACTAAATGGTAAACTCTCTTACTAGAAAAAAGTCTTCAAGCGCCCTCGGTCAAATATTTAAACAAAACATTATCAGATGACTAGGTTCCGGGAAGTTTTCTAATGATCAAGCGTCGTCCGTTCCATTCTCTGACAACATAAACCAGATAATGGTTCTCGAAGTTTCTGCCTGTGAACCTTGCTTGAATAAAAACAAAAATCGAGATGAAGTTGGGAACTGAAGTTTTTCATACAGATACTCAGACTTCTTGCAAATCAAGATTTTGTTTACGATTGGAAAAATTAAATTTAAGCTAAGCCTTATATGCTGAGATATAAAGTGACTTTTCAGTAACAGTGTTACCCAAACATAAAGTTGGGAAATAGCTATTGTCAAGCTAGGTTTTGTAGACGTCCAAGCACTGTGACTTTGTTGACTTTAGTTATAGGTGATTTCTTGCGGACCAGTTCGAATTTTCCTGAAGATCGATATTGAAGTCTCTCTACTCTATCTTCTAGCATTGCCAGATCGTAGCTCAACTGAATCTGCACATCATCAGCATATAAATGTATTGATGAAAATTGGACTACTTGTGGGCGATAATTTATAAACATTACAAATAGCGATGACCCAAGAACTGATCCTTGTGGTACTTCTGACTTTAGATTTAAGTGACGGGAGGGGTTTTTCCAAAACATAGACGTGAAAGAATCAAGTTAGCTGCAGAGTCACTAAAATGAAATTTCCTCTTCAACTTTGAAAATGTTTTCCGTGGTTGACAGTGTCGAATGCCTTTGGGAGCTCAAGAAATGATATCAAGTCGTAAGCCATCGCACTTCTCCCCTTATTTTGAAAACAGCAGTGAAACAACTGTGGATTTCCTTGAAACCATACTGTTGGCCATTTAGAAGTTTATTATTATTTTATTTATTTTGTTTATTATTAGACTTTGAAGAAAAGTGATAGAATAGAAATGGGTCAAAACTCGGATGGAGACGAACGGGTAGCAGGCTTTTTTACTATCGGTATAACCTTCCAGGAAAGAGGAAAAGAGAATGTCGTGATAATTGTGTTAAAAATGTGTGTAAGGGTATGAAAAAGGTGGGGTAAAATTATTTTAATAAAGTCTGGGTGCATTTCCTCAAGACTCATAGCCTTAGGCTTTATTTGTATAAGGGCACACAGAACAAGATTAAGGAGACAATAAACCATACTGGGTACTTTGGACTTTATCGGATCCCATCTTTAAGAATACAAAATTTTTATTGTCAGGGATTATCATTTATTGTCGACCCACACCAAGCTCTCAAAAATTTTTCAACAAAGTTTTCGCTTTGAATACACCCGCTTCCCTCATTCTCATATACTTATTCTCATAACACAGCCAGGCTACGTTGTCGTATAGCTTCTTGTAATTAAGGTGTAAACACTATTTGATGTCACATTTTTATTTTTATCGGGACGTGTGCGCTATAGAGATGACGTATACCATTCTGTAAGAAATTGATTTGATTGTCAACAGAAGTCGAGCAATAAATATCTTCCTCCATCCATCCTCTTCCAACTGAATTAAGTTTATTCTCCTAAGATCTACCGCACTTATACTCAGAGAGTGTTGTTTGCGGTAGAGGTTGTTTAAAAGTTGCAAAGATCTAGGCATGATTTGAGAATGCAGACGCTGTATATATAGGCGTGTTTCCGGGTTTACTTATAAGAAAAATGTCCAACTGGTTACTGACCCTAGACCAAGAGTGCTGATTTTATTTGTAACCTGCGGCTTTATAAGAGCTTCGGCGACGCTAATTCGGTATTTTTCATTCTCCATAGGATATAAGTTTGTCCAAATAACACATGCAACTGCAGAAATTCACAAAGAAAGTAAAAGTCCATCGGTATATTAATGGTTTGGATATGCACGCGTGCACCAACTAGTCAAGCGAATCTACTCGTCCCTTTGTTTTAATGTTTCTCAATATTATCCATGCTTTTCGGAATCTGATTTCCTTCTTCTTACGTCACAACCATTGTTTTTCTGCACATAAAAAGCTGGTGTAACTTATTTTCCTTACTATGCCGGTTAGTGTCAAACCATTTGTTAGCATTTTATAAGGTAAATAGAAGTCCGTAAAATAATTGTCAAATGCTATGTTTCCATGAGATCCGTAAAAAGGTTGTATTGTTGATGCTACTGATTGCGCAGCAAAGCCTTTGGCAACAGTATTTCCTTGTTTACCTACGGATGGAATACCATTCAGAGGATAAAATTCTTCTGAGTCACACGCCCATCAAATTTTCATCCCATATTTTATTTGGTTTAGCAGGCATATATTATTTGAATGGATGACGTCGTGGGAATGGCACAAGCTGCTCATCCTTATTTATATTTTAGCCTGGGGGATACATTTTTTTCAAATTATTATTTATTTTAATGAAAACGTCCCTTATTGGTGCTAGTTTATCTCTTTGACGTCGAAGGGATCTACTTGTTTTATCATCAATCCTTATCAACAACAGCAAAAACTTAAAGCGCTTCGAGACCAATGTGGCACTGAAAATTGAAGTACAGCAAAATTGGTTTTTCGTGGGGAAAAAAAATAAAGAGTATCTAAAAACAATGCAACAATACAATGCCTACGCTGCTATATAATTTTTTAGTTGTCATCAAACGATGACAAGATAAGAATATTCATTTTTCAAGTGATTTTTAGTGCACGCGGTTGGTTTTGCAGTTGAAATTTTTAATATACATACATAGTTATGAGTGGTAAAAAGAAATCTGTGTGTTTGTCACTACAGACGAAAATTAAAATCATCGAGGAGCCCAAACGATTAATTTTTAATTCAAATGTGTTCAGTACATATATGTAAGCTCTCACAACTAATCGTTATTTTAGTTTAAAAAAACTCCTATTCGATAACGTGAATTTTTCGATAACGTGAATTTTTCGATAACGTGAACGGTCTATGTTTTAATTAGTTCACGTTACCGCGAGTGTACTGTATTTGTTTTAATTTAAAAACAGTCATTATAAAACCAAATGAGAACAAATCAACAAGCCACGTGTTATCCATATAACATTTTGCTTTATAACCTCGGCATCTCTATTGCTCATGGTTTTAAAAAGCGCTGCACCGAAGTCGGAGGTGATATTGTTCCAATGCTGTTGAACAATTTGCCACAAATTATGCAGAGTTTTTCGAGTTGCAACTGCTATTTTTATTACACCTACCTTATAGATTCCTTTGTGGCTTAGATTTGGACTGTGTCTAGTTCGAAGATACGGAGAAGCTCATTCGTAAAAAGTACGAATAGCAAAGGTATTAATTTTTAACCTTATGCAATTGACTGTAGGTTTCTTTCCCCAATATGTTTCGTACTTTAACTTTTGCTATTCTTCCGAATAAATATCTGTTCAGCTTCTTTCTACCCTTACAACGATATTGCCTAACGCTTAAGTTTATCTGTCAGGATCAGGTGTGCCATAAGTTTACGGAAATCTGCGAACATTATGAGTACATAATGTTTTTATTTAAGGTCATAGTCACAAAATTAGGAAGATCTCAATGCAGTGCTCCGATATTCTTTCCGATTGATCTCTCGTTATCAGATTCTGTATCATTGTTTAAATTTAGAAACTGCAAACGAGCTTTACGAGTATATAAAGTGAATCCCAAAATTTACGTGAGAAGTAATTTTGATAGAGAACATAGGTTTTTAATTTAAAATTGTATGTATGAATCCACGGCTTTGTTGGCACATAAGTACTCCTGCGAAATTTTCCAAGACAGTTTTGCATAAATATGGCTGAATTTCGTTGATAAATTGCTCAGTTTGCTCCTTCCAGGCGTGAGTGGTCGTATGCTTGTTGGCATAAACTTTAGACTTAAAAACAAAACCTAAAGAAAAAAGCCCAACGGCGTTAAATCTCATGATCTTGGCGGACAATTCTGATTACCAAAACGGAAAATTACACGACCAGGAAATAACTCATGCGGTAATAGAATTGTTTCTTCAGCTATATGGTATGTGGCATAGTCTTGTTGAAACCGCATATGGTCCACATCTATATCTAGCAATTGAGGCACAAAAAGCTAAATTATCATGTCGTGATAGCAAGCACCATTAACTGTTATTATCTGACTAGCCACATTTCCAAAGAATAATGGTCCGGTGATGCCTCCAGCCCAGAATCCGCACCAAACACTGAACCGTTTTTGATGCATTCCCTTCTCAACAATTTAGGAATTACTATGAAAAACATGATCGTGAGGAATTCAAAGCATTGAAAATTCATTGTAACTGCAAAAATTCTCAAAAACTCGACGCACAGCTAGAGCTGAATCAGTCAAGGCTGTGCCAGTTTCTTTCGAAGTTCTTTTGATAATAAAACACCTCCGTTTTTGGTCTGCTGAAAAAAATCTTGGATTTTTATTTTATCAGTTCTTTAGAGTTGTTAGGGGTAAGTGTGCGCACTTTCGATTTTGAAATACGATTCCAAGCGAAATATAGAAGATATAATACACTGCTTTATTAAATTGTAAAGCCGCATATTTGGCTATTTATTTAAAAGAGCAAAACAATATATTTTTTTTTAATTTAATTACATTTTTATTAAAATAAACCAAAGCAAGTCAGGTGCCAATATCTATGTGTAAGTGTACGCATGATTTGGGGCAAGCGTGCGAATGTCCAGCGTTTTTTAACTAAAACACTTATGTTACAAATTTTTATTATTAACTCTTTTATTTTCCGAAAAAATAATAGTATATTTCATAGAAAAACCACAAAATCAAATTTCATATAGTTTTTAATGTAAATAGATTTTTTTTAACAAATTAAAAGTTCTTGAAACGCAGTAAAATAAATATTAATCATCTTTAAAAAAGAACTTTAAGTACCTAAATAATACAAGAAACACAATATTAAAATTAGTATTATTTCACAGATCAAACTGTTATTGTAAATGGAAGGAACTCTTAATTATTTTAATGTTATATAAATAAAAATATAAATTAACAAATAACAAAAAAAAGGAACTTCATGTTTACAAAAAATATCTGCAGTTCAATTGCAGATCACAGCAAAAATCGCAGCAGAACACTACTTCTTTTTCAGAGGAAGAGCAGTCCTCGTGCCACCATAGCCCACGTTTAATACATTGAATCCATTCTTCCACTGGTGGATCCTCATATTTTCCCCGACACAAAGGACAAAAGCAGTCCATATTTTTTTCAGGCAGTTTTGAATTTAAGTGCTTAGCTAAGCCAGAAGGTCCAGCTCTTGAAAGAAGTGGCTTCATCGGTACCTTAACTTTTTTAGATTGTCTTCTGGGCATTGTTTTTTGTGTTTTTCTTCTTCTTCCTTGCGTTTAGCCTCTAGGTCTGGTTTATAAGGAGTCGATGTTATTATTTCTGATCTGACAGTTTTTCTTTTGATTTTTCTCTGCTTGTTGCCACAAGGACTTAGTGAGAGGAGTGAAACATATTATTATTATTTTTTTTTAATTTACAGCTCTAGATGGGATAGAGTTTGATAAAATATGTTCATCATTTATGCACATACTCGTAGGTGAGACACTCGTTGTAGTTGGCGATACGTTTTCGATATTTACTATTGACTAAACGGTTCCTGCATCTGCAACTTCAAGATGAACTTCTGTCACAGCCACTTCTGCACTTTGGATTACTTGAATTTCGGTCTGTATTAGGCATTTCAAAATTTGACTCTGCAACAAAGGCATATTTTCGTATTTTAAATGAATCGCTTCGATTTTTATTGAAAGGATATATTCCTGTTACTGAAAATTCGGAAACAGCAGCAGCACTGTGGAAGCATTTTCAAAAGCCCGATTAAAAACACCCACAACTTGGTACTGATGTTGAGTTGTCCAATGCTCACATTCCTCTGCATATCTTGCCTTGAGAGGACTAAAAAAAACTCCTATCTAGTGGCTGCATCTTATGACTACTATGGGGTGGTAAAGGTAAAATTGATATTATATTTTCTCTGCATAAGATAATAGCTTCTAGGGAAATATGTGATGAGTGGTTGTCCATGATGAGTAGAGTAGGTCGGTTTTTTTCTGAGTGTAAGTGCGATTTTATGAAAAGCTCACTGTTAATGAACCCTGAGAATCATTCCGATACAACCATTAGGTCCATCATCAAGCAAATCATCTTTCGTTGTTTTCCTTGGAAAATTTAAAATCGGTGGGACATAATGTCCATTGTTATACTTCTTTTTGCGGACACAATTTGTCCCACAACTTTTTTTCCACGAGTTGAAATTACTCTTGGAGTATTTTTTTTGGCACAGTACTCATTCCTGTTTCATCCATATTATAAATACCAGTTGCGTCGAAATCGAATTTTGCGTAAAGTAAGGTTTTTGTAGAATCTATCTACTTACACCTTATTGAACACTATTGCCCTGGCAAGACTTATTCCAACGGATTGTCGCAAGCAAATTAGTCACTTAAGAAAGCCTTCAACCCAATCACGTCCAGCCATTTCCTCAAATCCTTGTTGAAACTATTACGGATGTCGTTTATCGTGTCGTATTGGAAAACTAACTTCCGTATTGTTGAAATTATAATTCCATAATATAAATTGTCCATTTACTCGCAATACTCTACTGTTTCTCTTTCTTGATCAGGAGAAAATGTCGTTTTGAAGTGACCAAGAGAACTGGCAGCAGTATTTAGCTTGAGGCGTTTTCTAAGCGCACACTCGCTTATTCCAACTTCCTCCGCGGCCCTACATTGGCTTAAACCCAAACTGATAAGATGTTTAGCCTTATCAATTTGGCATTGTGTCACAACCTTTTTTTCAGGATTTGTCCTTACATGTGTTCGAGGCACCTGTTAATAAGAATAATAAAAACATCATGGGAACATTATATATTTATTCATAAGACGTAACATATCGATTTACGGATTTATAAGATTCACTGATAGTGGTTTAGTAAAAAATTTTAAAAAATTGTATGGATAAGTGAATACACACGGTATTTGTTTTTCATTTTCTATAGTGGTAACATCAACTAAAAATTCGATTCTTTCACCTTATTCCTATATAATATATCTATTTATAATGATTGTGCGACTTAAGTGTGAAGTTGGCTGTGAAAAATAATTAAGTCCTCTGTTGGGAAAAAACGAAATTGCTGTCCGAATAACCAATAATTGCAACGAAACCGCTTTACAAATTATCATTATGTGCATTGACATTCGCATGGTAGGACAGAACTCTTTTATTAACATACAAGCAACACTTGAAATCGTAACAGTTACCTATCATGCTTACAATAGAAAGATCTCAAAAAGTCGTGTTACAAATTTAAACAGTAAGTAAAATAGTTCTATCTCCAATGTTGACATCATTTACCGAGGATTTAAGAAAAGGCTTACTTTGGTGTACCCTGACCCATGTTAACGGAAATTGCTCTGTTAGTACTAATGATAAAAACTTCGTGTAGGACTTCGTTTTTAGAGGAAATATCATCCTTTATAACGGCGTTTAAATAAAGTTGATATCCAATTTCTAGACCTGTTCCATTTTCGTTGCCCTTGCTAATTTTTGATTTTGAGGTCACTTTTCTCCAGAAAATACCTAATTAACATAACATTTTACTATTTTTTCCTTATGAGAGTAACAATAATAAAAAAGCAATCATCAGTGAGTTTGCAGGAAAACCCACTGAGTTTATGGTTATATGGTTATATGGATACAGAAAACATTCAACGTACTCTTTCTCCTTTTTATCAATAAAGGAAAGATGCTTTTTTTTAAATGTAAAGCAAGGAAAGTATCGATTACATATCTAGACTGATTTTGAAAAATTTCAAAATGAAATAAACTCTTTTAAAAGATATCAATGGATCAATGTTTTACTGAATTAATCTTACACATCTTCAACGTTACGATTCGAAAGAAATTTGAAAGACAATGTTTTCGATTCAAAAGGAATATGTTAATAGAATTTTGTAAACCTCTTGACCTCAAAATAATCAACAAGAGAAGTAGCGGCAACACGAATGGGGAAAAAACATTTATGGCAGAATAAGGCGACTCATTGATGAACAGCTACTGTGTATTCGCAAAGAATATATTAGGTTAGGTTAGGTTAGGTTAAATTGGCTCTGAAAGAGATTAGGTGGAGGATTATCTCTACCTCCTTCTCGTCCGTGCAGCTTCTACAGAAATCGTTTGTAAAGGCACCAAGCTTTCTTGCATGCTTGCCTATAAGTCAGTGTCCAGTGATGGCACCTATGATGGCACTAAGATGTTTTCTATTTAGAAGGATCAACCTCTTAGAGTGATTCAGATCCAGCTTTGGCCACATCTGTTTGGAAAGGATGTATTTGGTGACTTTAAAAGATTAGAAGGTTCCATTGCTAACTTTTTCTAATTGCATGCCAGTCGAAGTGGTTTTGAAATTGTCGAATGGTTCCAGACCGAATGCTAGTAAAACAGAATTAAAGCTGCTACCAAAATTAATTCCGAAAGAGAGCCAAATAAGTATATTACAGCAAAACTTAGACAGCGAATTGAATCAGGTGCAACAAGCTACGAAAATGTGGAAAAAACTGAATGGAATCATTGCCAATTCAGCTTCAAAAATATCTCTTGGACAAACCCTCACCTCTTAAAATAAATCAAATATTCAGGAAAGCGAAAAAGCCAGAAAAAAATGATTTACATTTTTAAAACTGGTTCTAAAATTTAGCTTAGATATTTTTAGGGAATTATATTTAGAAGCTGACAAACTTTTCAAGCGCATCTGATTGCGTAACAACAAAAAGTGTCTTTCTAAACTGGTGGAAGAGGCCTCAACTGCGAGAAATTTAAGATGTTTTTTGGAAGGAAATTCGAACAGCCAGTCTTTTTCAATTTCCATTACATCCAAAGGTGTTCTTTCTAATCTTCTTAACCCTGTAAACAATAGTCATCTGATACTTTTTGCCTCTCCTCTCATAGTCAATGACTTGGGCAGTGCCATACACTTGAAGGAAATACAAGCAGCAACCGCTAAGTCAAAATTAAATAGACCTCTGGTGTAAATAGTCATGATTTCAGACTGTCCTCACGGACTTAGATAAATGATTTTAGACCGTAAGGAATAGTGTACAAAATTAAATCTGAGTGTGAACTTATGTAAGTCTTAGGCAATGATATTCAGGAAGGGAGGTAGGTGCTATTGTCAAAATTATGAGGGATACGACTACCTTGGCATGAAAAAAATTACAAATCTAAGCATTTCGCCATTAAAATTAGAAGCATCAAAATTGCACTAAATTCGACATGCAGGATCTACATGAGCACAACAACTTTCAGCCGAAGTACTAAGCTTACATTGTTTTAAGCGACATCGAGATTGGTAATGTTTTACGCAGAGCAAACTTGAGGTAGTGAGCAGCACAAGGAAGTCGAAAGACTGGTTTATCTCCATTGATCGTTTCCACGCTAAAGCTTCACGTGAAGTAATTTCAAACTTAGTCAATCGCCTAATGAGACTTACAGTAATGTGTGCTATTTCTACAAAAATTGTTCTTTATGCAGTTCTAATTGCAGTGGACAATGTGGGTAGTTAGAGAACCAAACTATTTTATACGACCTCCTAGAAAGCCTAAAAATCAAACTTAGGGATGAGTTCAAGGGGAAAGCTAGATCATCCTTACAAAGAGAAGTCTACAATCAACTGAACTATAACTTGTAGGAGAAAAACTATTTTCAAAATAAGAGCAGTATAACAAATATTTAAAAAAAAAGGTGAACTACTGAAACTCCTATACATAGAGAGAATATTCTCAACTACTCCTTGGTTACAAACAAGGAGTATGCGAATATATCTTCCATTTCCTATCAGTACTTTGGGAGAACCGTGATATCCGTAGGGAAGACAATTAGCATCCTCAATGGAGATGAAGGTTGGAACCGACTCTACGCCTATTGCAAGGAAGCAACTGACTAATTGACTGAAGAATTATTTCTAATATATTTCTAATATTCAAATGCAACACAAAGATGATATCAAATATTTGTTGTTCTTTTTTGTTTCCACACTGTCTTGCCAACTTAACAAATTAACTTAATTTTATTTTATTTCTAAATTTTACATATACAAGTAGTTAGTAGGACCCTTGAACATTGCAGCAATAGTTTCAATTTCACAGCTGCCTGCGAATGTTGTTCTCCCAAATTGTAAAAGAGATATTGATAGATGCTTCTGCTGCTGTTTTGTTGTACCTTCTTCTGTGATACTTGCCATATCTTGTTTTCTCTAATTAATCTCAATCGAAGAACGGCTGCTATTGATGGGATAGATCTCGGGTGTTTGTCCTAAAAAATTAGTTAAAATTCATCTTAATTAGGTGTCATATAAGTTAGTAATCTAAAAAATTTTTCCAAGTCATATGTTTGAAGATATTCAACATACTTCCTCGTATCGTATGGTAGGGTAGCGCGGGGCTAGTTGGACCACTTGAAGTCTCATAATTGTCAAACTATTCGATGATGATGTTCGATGATCCAGCATTATTCATTTAAATATTCGCGTAGGTAGTAGCATATACGAAAACTATCCCTCGATACTTTGATAAATTTTTATTCTCTACATTTCTGAAAAGAGCAAATATTTTGTTTGTAGCGATTTTGTGTTGTCATGGTGATGAGAATTTAGGCGACACACAGAGATAGTGCGTTGTAGTATCATCATCACTCCCACCGAAAGTATTGTAGGATATAATATAACTTCTGCCTAGTATTCATAGGTACATAGCAGAAGAAGAAACTCAGACGTCAGCAATCAATGTATACTCTTTCTTGCTGAGGAATAGCTGACTTCTAAGAGACATCGTGAATGAAGAATTCGTCTCTTCAATGGGAGCCTTTCATAACAAAATCATCGGCTAATTCCCGTGATTACTTTGTTACTCGGAACCCAAAACGATTTACTCAATTCAGCTTTCCAAATGCGTTCAGAGAAGCGCTGCATTTTCGACCAAGTTTGCAAATGATGAGAGGGATAAAGTGTTGCTTGTCTGTCGTAGCACATGCAGATACTTCGACCACTCCACTAATTCTTCACAATAAGGACTATTGCTTTCAGTATGACGCATATCTTCGATTAAAAGACAGTTGCTATTTTGTTTTAATAACAATAAAAAATCTAACGTTGTCGTTCTACAAGAAGACACCAGAGACGCATCCTAAATCGGTTTTTGAGCCATCTGTGAGGACGCGAATTATTTCTGGCTTATATTTCTTCCGCATCCAGAGTCGATTTCGTACCACCACAGTAACAGGAGTTCTGGTATCATTGCATCGGATGGCATGCCTATAAGACCAGAATTTTCAGTATTAAACTGCTTTACCGTTCGCCAAGAGTTCAGTATTTATGCAAGCACCAGTCTATTAGTGCAGATTATCTGCCGAACTACCAACAGAATATCTGAATATATCTCATTGGTGTCAGGCGGCTTGAAGCCATCAAAGAAATCAACGGCTTAATTGGTGTCCTCATCAGTCAACACAACTAAAAACAGATACCAGATACCGTGGATTCTTACTCACTTATAGCTTCAGCTGGTTGGAGGTTTATACCGATCAGGCTAGCTTGGAACTTATCCCTCAAGCATGAGACAGAGTCTCTGCTTTCGACTCTGTATAGGTACAATCAGATCTTCTGTTTCTAGTCGACAACACCGTTCAGGTTCGGAGCAGCTTCTTCTACCTTCTGTTTCATTCTGAGTTTAAGTCGACCGCTAATGAATTTCCGAGCTTCTCCTATTCTCCAAAAAGCCGTGGTTGTAAAAGTTGGCTTTTACAGATTCCTTTTCTTCAACAAGGCCGAGAGCTCATATCCGATTCTTAATTCGACGTACCTAAATACGATCGGACATGGAAACTTTTGACGGGTCTATTTCAACGAAAAATATAATGAAGCAAGGGATAAGAGACTACTTGGTAAGACACTTCTTCTAAGTTTGTAATCTCAAGGACTCTCTATAGAAATCCACAAAACTCCTGCCACGAGTTAATAGTAAATTTCATTTGAAATAATAATTTGCATTTTCCGGTATCTCTTAAGGTCAAAACAATTCTATTTCAGAATTTGTGAAGCTAAGGCAATGTCAACCCATTGGCAATAAATTAAATTTTTCGGAAAAAAAAGAAAAGAAAACAGCGTTTCCCACAAAACGCCTCTACAAACTCAATCATGCGAACAATCTGAGCCTAAACAAACCGCATAAAAAAAATCACCAAAATCTAAATCTTTTTATTTTTACTCCAAGGAAAAAAAAAACTATGATCCAACAACAAAATAATCCCTAAATCATTTTACAAAAATGGAAAAAGAGAAGAAAACTTGTAAAGTATAAAATTTTAGTACGTCTCTTTCGAATTCAATTTGAAATAGGTACCCGCGGCCTGATATGTAAATGATCCTACGCAAAAAAAACCCCCACAGTGCAAATAAAACTTTTCTTCTTATTAATTTTCGTCCTCTTCACAACAGATTACGAATTGTTCAACATGGAAAATGCCACGTGAAACTACGAACCAACAGAGAAACGAAAGACGAAAAGCAGTGAACAAGAAAACGACGACAAAAAAGCGACCGAAAACGAGAAAAAAAAAACGTCCGAGTATGCCACACAATGAATGAATTTTGCATATTTAGCATTTTCCCTCATTTTCATTTCCTTTTTTCCGGTGGACGGGTACATGTTTGCGCGAGTGTGTAGTTGTGTGTATTGTGGGGTTGTTTGCATATAAAATAAGCCCAAACCCAAGGGTAAAATGTAGGTCCTTGAATGTGTCTTCCCTTTAGGTGTAGTTTTGTCCGCTTTTGAAAATTTAATTTTTTTATGCCATCGTCACACATAGGGGCATGAAGGGACATTTAGTGTCGAAATTTTTTCTTATAAAGGACATTCTCACCGTTGCACTCTTGCATGTTGTGTGTTGTATGTGTATGGTGGCGGCGGTTCTTACGTTAGACTGTCAATTGCTGAATTTAATTAGTCAGTTCCATTATTTCAAAATATTGTAAAATACAAATTCAAAATGATCTCTCTTGTCAGGTTTCATCCTAGAGAGTTGCTATGAAGAATTCAGGAATACTCGTACTTTCAACCGTAAACACATGCAAAAGGAGAATGAAAAAGTATCGCAAAAGAATCGACAATAAATTAAAAGAAGAAGGTTAGACTGAGTATCTACTTCCGGAAATTGAACTTCATCAAAATGCCGCAAGTCATGCTGAATAGATTATTTTGTGCACTCGCATCTCCAAGCATCTCCAATCAACCACTGTGCTCTGATATTATCTAAAGATGAATGTCTCGTAGTCGTTTTTCGCTATGAGTATCAGTATCTATTTCGAGGTAGACTACGGACCCAATGAAGAGGAATTCCAATCCAACTCGATTGTTTCCTAGCTGTCTCCAGTTTCGAAAAGTAAATTATTTGTAATACATTTTCAAACGGAAATTATGTTTTTCTCTGCCACGTCTTATTTCTTTCATTCAATTCAATTCAATTCTGTGACCTGGTATGCTCCAGTACATATGCTTTCCTTCTCTAGCCAGTGCTACAGTCTGTCGAGGACCTATGCCTCAATCCATAATACTCTGCATTCACTCGACTCGAATTCGTATATTTCTACCATGCCCCGTCTACTTAGGATGATTTTAAAAATTTTGCGTGTTTGGGGTGTTCTTGTTCTAGGTCGATGTCAGCAGGAAAACCGTACAGTTCGTCATTATATAAATTCGATCTGTCCGAGACTAGTTTGTTGAATGTGGTTGATCCTAGAGAGAATAAAACCTATCGTTACCGCTTTCGTATCAATACTCACGAACATGGTACCGGCATCAAACTGCTTTCTTCCGACCACGTCAATACTCGTAGGTTTAGCATTTGAATGAACTTTTAAAAGGTTTGGCGTTGGCTTTTGCGTTTTCCACAATTTTGGTAACGAAAATGCATGAAAGCGAATCGCCTTGAGGTAATAATTTGTTGACATCAAAGTCTGTATGAGGTCCTTACTGAACTATTGAGGAACCCTCATCCTGCATCGTCATTCTAGAAAGGATGGCAAAACAAGACATTATTTGCTATATCTGGTCTGTTGGCATACAAGTAATGAAAATCGATAAAACGGTGATGTGTGCTTTTGTTTCACGACATTTTTTGTCGAATCAGAAGTTTCGTTGAATATGAGAGACGACATCTCTGATAATAAGGCGCTGCCTCTGATTTTTAGCACTTAATGCTGGTGACTTGGACCTCTTGCGAGGTTAGGTGACAAGGCTCAGATTGTAGCTGCCCGAAGTCAAACATCCCCACTGTGTATTCTTGCCTGTGGGATGTGTGTGAGATCTGCAAGGCAACCATGAGTACAGCAAGGTCCGAGCCCGATTTGAAGTCAATGTTCATGAACATTCATCGTACTGCCGGACTGCCTTGCGTCAATGGCAATGTTAATAATAATCTGGAATCGGGAATTTTCCATATCCACTTGTGATTATGTTCATAAGATCCCAAGTTCGTATTTGCGACGACAATCTATCGAATCTCGGCAAATCCAATTGACCTGAATTCGATCTTGAAGATGTTGTGTCGCGCATTCCAGGCTTTCTATCAATACTGTCAAATATGCTCTTCTTCGCCTACGTAATCCAAACAATAGCCTACCATATCCAAACGCCACATGCTGGCTTATTCGAATTTGGCCGAGTGGAACAAATCGACGTTGCTACAGCTGTGCTAAAAATTAAATCTAACGCTGCTGGTGTCGATAACATCCACCCAACTTTTATTAAATTAATATTACCCTATATACTTCCAGCTTTAACATATATTTTCAATAATATAATAACAAGATCCACTTTTCCGTGTGCTTGGAAGAAAGCTAAGATTATACCAATCCCAAAAAGGAAAGCAGTAGGCAACTCGTCAACTGAATATAGACCTACCGCTATACTTCCATATTTGTCAAAAGTATTTGAAAAAGTTATACACCATGAAATATCTAGTTTTCTTCAACAAGAACAAGTTCTTTGCGCCTACCAGTCTGGATTTCGGAAACACCACAGCTGCACATCAGGGCTTCTAAAATTATCCGACGACATGAGAGTTGCAATAGACAAGAAACAAATCACCCTTATCGTTCTCCTAGATTTTTCTAAGGCCTTTGACACCGTTGATCATGAACTACTTGTATCAAAATTGAAAAATGAACTTCTATAATTTCTCTGCATCAGCCGCTAATCTCATACGGTCCTATCTGGTTGAAAGAAAACAAGCAGTTCATGTAAGCAATTCTGTGTCAGATTATATTGCAATTTCATTTGGTGTTCCACAAGGATCCATTTTGGGTCCCCTACTTTTCGCAATTTTTATTAACGATCTTCCTAAAAGCATTAAAAATTCTAATTTTCACATGTTTGCTGACGATATCCAGCTCTATTTAAGCTTTGAGAATGATCTTATTGATCATGCTGCTTTGAAATTTAATGATGACCTAAAACGTGCCCATTGCTGGGCAGGCGAAAACCCTCTGCAGCTTAACCCAAGAAAAACGAAGTGTCTTCTCATAAATAGAAACCCCTTATCTTTTAACAACGTTCCTTCAGTATACCTTGGTAATGAACCTATCGAATTTGTAAACAAAGCCAAAAATCTTGGTATTTGGTTCAATACAAAATTAACCTGGGACGACCACGTTTGCTCAGTTGTGGGAAAAATATACGGATGTCTTAGAAATCTCTCCCAAACTCAAAGCTTCACACCAGTAAATACGAAGCTCATGTTGGTCAAGGCCGTGCTCATTCCTCTGATAACATATGGCTGCGAAGTTTTTTGTTGCACCGGCGCCTTTGCCAGACGTAAGCTCAACATTGCTTTTAACAATGTTGTCCGATACGTATACGGCCTAAATCGTTTTGCTCATGTGTCGGCTTATACCAAAAATATTCTTGTTGCACACTTGACCGATATTTTGACTACTGCACAATCAAATATCTACACAGGAATATAATCAACCAACAGCACCAATACTTATATGATAAACTAAGGTTTTCGCATTCAAGTAGATCTTTAAGTTTAATTGTACCTCGTGTTGCTTATCCAGTTACCGAACGACAGTTTTTCGTTCACGCCATTCGCCTTCGGAATTCACTCCCCCTTAATATAAGACGACTCTATAATACAAATAGCTTTAGTGAAACTCTCTTTCGACATATAGCAGACAACTAGCAGGAATACTGAACATAAATTTCACACCATACAAATATTTTATTTTAATTGTTCAAGAAAGCTTATAATTTTTTTGTTTTTTTTTCTCTCTCTCTCTCTCTCTTTGTACTCAAATTTATTTCAATCAGATGTTAATATTTTTAAAGTTTACCTTATTGAGAAAGAATTATAATTTTAGTTTAATCTTAAATCACTTATTAATTGTATCACATTTATAGCTTAAAGATCTGAATGGTCTATTATAAATGTCGTTGTTATACTGCAATAAAAATACTGAAATACTGAAAATACTAATTTAAATCGCCTAAACAAATTTTATGATCATACATAGGGTGCTGAAGTAAGCATATGATGTTAAATCTCGCATTGCAACAAATTGTGATAAGGTGCTCACTCATAAGGTGAAAACCTCAGACTTTCTAAGTCTGGATCCAATAGCAAATCAAATAAGGTTTGCTTTTTTAATCGGTATCAATTTTTATAGCAAAGAGTGTCTTTTTCAGAGCGGCAGACTTTTTAATTTGAATGAAATACAAACGAATTAACCTGGTGACAATTTGTTGTATACCTTCAAAAGACTATATCATGCCATTTATACGTGAAAATAGCTTCGGGTACGTGTTCACCGCGCTCTCGTACAATGCGCATTCCAGAGGTATAATTTTCGACCACTTTTTCGAGCAATTGAGGCGTATATCGCGTAATACTCTAACAATATCTTACTCCAAAATGCCAATTGTTGCTGTGATTTGAGTGGCCACACAGAAAATAATCCAATGACTCCAAATCGCATAATGTTGGTGGCCAATTGTCGGGTCAATTTCTAGAAATGATTCTATTGCCAAGTCGTGTTTTTAATAAAGCGATGTTTTCATTGGTAGTATGGAATGAAGCACCATTCTGTTGGAACCACAGTTCTTCCACATTGATATAACGGAAATTTGGGAACAAATCATCACATTTTCTATTGAAAGTATTAAAATTTGTACTCCGGCCTCATTTTTGCGGCGTACAACCCGCATTTTTCTGTATGATATGGCATCTGGTGAATTTATTGAGGATTATCCTCGCTCCAATTATGGAAATTCTGCTCGTTTATGTAGACGTTTAATCGGATATGAACCTCATCACTGAACAAACAGAATTTTATTGTCAACTTCCAATCGATATAAAGCCCAGTCACTGAACACCCGACGCATTAAATGGTCACGTAGCTCTAGCTCTTGCACCGTTTGCATCTTATAAGACTTGATTCAAGATCTTTTCACAGAATTTTCTAGATGGATGGAAAAAAGTCAAGTTGCTGTGAACTATAATGTGAACTGTAAATCTCACGAAGTGCTCTATAAATTTTGTGGACAGAGCCCTGATGTCGGAAATAAATTTGAAATCGTCGTTGTGTCGTCAGCCTTTCTATGAGAAAATGTCAAATTGTACTAAAAGCTTGAAACTCCCTCCCCAGTAGATTTGTCAGAAACATCTTACAACCAGTTCCTATTACAGAAGCTGCAATTGAGCTGAGTAGAACGGCACTTTGTGCCTGGTATCTGTCATTACTGCTGTATCCTTGATGGCTTCAGTTCGCCTGGCATCGATGGCATATATCCTTCGATGGCTAGAAAATGGTGTAGACCAGCTGCTGGCAACTCTGAAGAGAATGTTGATTGCTTGGCTAGTACTGGCGTATACTCGTATACTCGTATACCGAACCCCTACCGAGCAGTAATAACAGCCTATACATCGAAAATTGAAAAAGATGACTAAGCGCTCTTCAACAGTTTTGGACTGCCTTCAGGTCGAAGACCATGGAAATAAGACACAATATGCCTGACAACGCAAGTTGAAGATGCGTCCGTTGGGCATTTTCATCGACATTGAAATTACTTACTGCTTAACGCATTCAATAAGTCTAACGTCAAGGTTCAAACATATTGAAATGATTAAGCTGTACGTTTGTTGGATCATGCTGCTTTTACCAGACTCCAAAGAACCGTCAGTCTCAGCAATTTGGTAGCTTTTTCTAGAACCTCTGACATTGGTCTAAATGCCCCAATGAATTTCCCTCTCTTGATAATCATACTGCTGCACTCTCAAAGACATCTTCGGTTTAGAAAAAACCGAAGGATGGGCAAAACTAATCTCGTAATGCAAACGCAACTGGCGTCAATTGTCATTGTGCCGTGACATTTATATTGTGGACAGATAGGGAATTAGTTGGCAATAAGCAATGAAGCGATGCATACCCGAAGAATGCGGAATTATTGTTACCATTTTGACCAATTTCCGGTCTGAACCATGTGCGGAAAGCGTTTGGCTGAGCCTCACAAGAAGTGGCTCCGTATTGCTCGTTCGACTGAGAATATAACTACCGTGGCCAAAGACGTCCGAGAGAATCCACAAACACCGACGAGACAACGATGCACACAATTCGCCATCAGCAGACGGTCGTTACGTCGAATTTTGGTGGAAAACCTGGAGATGTTCCCTTATAAAGTACAAACCATTCAAATGAGTTTAACTTACTCCCATGCTCTGTTAAATCTGGTGCAAGAAGAAGATGATTTCGTATTCAAAATTATTATGGGCGACGAAAGCTATTTCCACTTAAGTATTTATGTGAATAGACAAAGTTTGCATATCTGGGGCACGGAGAAATCTACAAAGACCCATTGCATCCACTCAAAGTGACTGTTTGGTGCGGCATTTGCAGTGAAAATTGATTGGGCCTTATTTTTTGAGGACACCGACGGCACCATCGTATCCGTAACTGTTGAGCGCTACAGGCGAGTTTTTTTTTGCCAAGAGTTGCTGAATCTCGAGCATTGTTGGTTCAAGCAGGACTGAGCAACCGCTCACACGTCTCGCGCAACGGTTTAGATTTTAAATGTCTGATTTCCAGGCCATGTGATCTAACGTTTTGGCGATTAGAACTGGTCCGCAAGATCGCCAAATCTGACGGCACCAGACTTATTTCTTTGGGAATTTTTGAAACCTAGCGTTTACTATTTCAAACCACAACTTGCAAGTCTAGAAAGCCAATATTGAAGAAGAAATCACCAATTTGAAGCCAGATGTATTCCGACCAATAGTTCGAAATGCCGTAAAACGAGCAAAAATGAGCGTCACCGCAGATTGATGGTCATTTTGTTAACTCAAGGCCATCAATTCTTCACCTTCAAGAAAACAGAGCCCAATTTTTTTCATTTCTAACAAAATGGCAGCCAATTCACATTATGACTTTTGTCACACCTTGTGTAACACTCACTGAAGTTTTGATAATATAACACGACAACACGACTCTGGGTCTATGGACATGCCGTCTGACGCAATATCGAATTCAAATTCCTCTATGCCCAAGAATGTTTTCGGCCAGACTATGAGCTATGAAAGGAATGTAGTCGGGTCTTCACTGATGGCTCTAAAGTCGAATTAGAATGCGGCGCTGGTATCTTTCTGCAGTCAGACAACTTTAGATTTCACTTCATCCTTTGGTGAAGGGGGCGAAGCATTTGCATCTCTAGCGACAGCCAAGCTGCACTTGGAGCTTTCAAGGGAATTTCGGGAATGCAAGACTACACGGAAGGTAGTACGAGGGCTAAGTTCACTGAGTATTGTCTAGGTTGCAGGTCACAATGGGATTACCGAAAATGAAATCAATAATGAACTTGCTATGGTAAGGCTCAGTTTAGAGTTTTTCAGGACCTAAACCTATGGTCTGCCTGCGTCCTCTGTTTCGGCATCCATTGAAGGACGGGTCGCATATGTCCATAAACATGAAGGTGGCATTACTCTCCAGGTTGTCGGTAGACCAAACCCATTCTTCCTGAAGACTATTGGTCTGCAGCTTTCCTGCTGTCCCTCCGTAGAAAAACCTATAGACACCTTACTAGAGACGTAACGGGGAATTACGCTTTTGCTTACCACTTAATTGTTCTGGGCATAAGTGACACAGGATTCTGAAACTCTTGCTGTAAACATTATGACAACACCGCCCAGCACTATTTCGGTGAGTGCCTATGGCTGTAGGTACCCACAGCTTATGTGGTGGGTGCTGATGTTAAAAAAACTTTACCACTGAAATTCCAGTAAAAGAAATATGCAGGGAGTATTGTACAATGGACTAATGCTCTGTTTTGGTAGGAAATAAACGTTGATGTATTCCGCAATACCACAAATAATAAAGCAGATTCACTAAGGAAAAATGCTCATTTGGGTTTCACAGAAGTGGCTAACGTGGGGTTTCTTGGTTTCTTCGACTTGGGCTAGTGGTGGTTGTATTCCAATTGCATTGGCAAAATCTAATCCTTATCTACTTACGGATGAGCATAATTGTGGTGATCAAAAATATATCCACGTCCCAAAAATATACAGTATTACGATTATCGGATATGTAGCAATAGCAATAGCTTTTTAACTCGGGAAATATATTTCTCTTGTAAGAAGAGTTAGTTAATGGTTAATTTAATGGACTGAATTGACCCACAAAGGCAAGAAGATACTCTCTTTATATAAATCGGACTGTAGCGAAATACCATTCTCCTTAACTGAATTGTAACCGATACCGAAAGGGCTGTACTCTGAAGGCTGTTGGAAAACGGTGGTATCCTTGTAGTTTTTTTCTGTTCAAATATTGTTCTACCTCCTCCTTATATGGTAATTCCTACCCGATGAAGCATCTCACATACCAGCAGGAGGAGTAATCGCAACGAACGTACTGTGCAGCACTGTTCAGCCTTGAACTAAAAGTTATGCCTTTAAATCCAGAAAAGAACAAATTTCATTTTTGACGCCAAAGTAGTTGCTCATATATCTACGAGTACATATTATTTTTTGAATACAAGTAGGAGTACTGTACTGTACTGCACTGTACCATCCTGTAGTAAATAGCCTACAATTTACTGGCAGGTAAAAGGCTCTCCGCAATGAAACACCAGGATATGCGTTCATTTCGAGGGATTTGCGAATATTTCTAAAGAATAAATACTACTCGTACACTGTAGCGTAATGAGATGCTCTTTTCAAAATTTTTAAATTAATTTTAATGGCTGGTTCTTAAAACACACTCCTCTGACGCTCTCATATTGAATGGGTGTGTACTTCACACAACTAATTTGACATGAGATGATTTCAATGGAGTATCTTTCGAGTATATGCTGCAATTAGTTGCAAAGGGTTGCTTAATGTGTCTGCAGATACAAGTACGACTACGACTACGACTACTAGCTAGATATGGCACAACAACCAACAGAAAGTGTGTACGAATAGTTTAAGCTGGTGAAATATTCTCAATTTAATGGAAGTACTGGTGGTTTTTAGAGGCGCAAGTGTTATCCTGAATTTCAATGAATGGAGGTTATTATTTGGTAAATGGAACAGCAGTCGTGCCTTAGTAATTAAGAAAATGAAGATATTACGAGTTGAAGTGTAGATGAGCTTTTGTATATTGTAAAATGGCAAAGCGAAAATTGTTTAGGTTGTTAGTGCTTATGTTTGGAACTTTTATAGAAATAGAGCAGCGCTGTAACAAACAATGCAATTTGGAGCCCTTGGAGTACCTAGCGAATGAATGAAATATTTTTGAATCGAAAGCACAATCATTTGGCGATAACAGCCAAGGCCCTCTGAATTTTTGACTGTTTTTTTTTAATTCTTTTTGGTGTCGAATTCATTTTTATATTTTTGGAATCTTTAGCTTGAAAACATTTTTAAGAAACAAGTTTCGAATGGCTATGATGACATAGAAACTTTTTAATTCTTACGTAATTATTTATTAATACGGAGATACCGTGGGAAATTTTAACCTTCACAAATTTTACAAAGAGTTTGTGGCAGCTTACGTCACCTAAGCACATTTATTGAAAATTCGCAGCACCAAAACTTCCAAAACTTCAGATACTCGTATGAATGTGGCAGAATTTTATTGTGAGAGCAGAAAATATTGCTAACACCGTTTGGAAATTTGCGGAGGGAATTTTCAAAAGTTTTGAACATTCTTGCAACTTTATGTGCGTGCGAACTTGTCCTGAATTGTTCATATCCTTTTCAGTTTTGAGAAATTTTGTCAGGAAATTCCAAGAGGTTCTTGTGCGATATTAAAAAAATGTAGATTTGCTTTGCTTTTTCCGACATCGAGATATATTCTAATCGGTGGAAAGTTTTTTCTTTTGTGCAAATGTATAATCCTTTGTTAAATCCTTTCTTTATTTCAGCCGCACAAAGAGAAGAATTAAATGTTTACTTAAGTTGTATCTGTGTTTGAAAGTTAACACAAAAAGGAAACTTGAGTAATATTTATGAAAGTTAAAAACTCTGCCAAAATGTTTATTTGATAAAATACAGCGTGAATTCGATCCGCCTCTAGCTGATCATTTAAGGTTAATTTTTACATACTTTACTTAGGTAGTGCTACAGTTCGGAGTGAACCTGGGCCTCAACTAACAAGCTTGTTCAGTTAGCCGAGTCCTTAACTAACTGCCGGAAGTTGCGCTATGTAAGTCGGTTGAGGTCTTCTTATACTTGCGCGCAAGATGTTTCTCTTGCATTGTCACATCGGATTAGATTCGAAGCCTCGGGAGACAGGAGTATTGGCGCCTGTTCGCTCTACATCACCTAGCCATCTCAAGCGTCAGATGCGCAGTTTTCTGACTAGGTTTTCTAACTATCGCTGTACAGCTGGTATTGTTTGTCGTTGAATCTAGTTCTCCAACTAGAAGGATGTTTCTCCCAAAACCGCCATGGATATGGATAGAGTCCATGCTTCAGTGCCATAAAATAGAACTGGGGTGATCAGTGTCTTATATAGAGCCTCCTTAGTTGTTCGGCATAGGGCCTTACTATTCAATTGCCTTCTTAGCCCAAAGAAACTGCGATTGGGGGACTAAATCTTCGTTTTATTTCTGCTGAGCTGTTGTTAATAGAATTTATATGTAGCAGAGCCAAAGAAGACAAAAGACAAAGTCCCTTACTACCTCGAAATTATATGATGTGGACTATGATGTGCTATCCAATTCGTCAATATTGTGTGTCCCTTTTTCTGGTAGCATACTTTGGTTTTCCCTCATTTATCGCTAAACCCACTTCGGTAGATTCCGTTTCAATTCGAGCGAGCGAGCTAGCGCATCGGCCTATGCTAGTAGTTACATAGACTTTTTAAAAATTGTGTCTTCTATGTTTGCTTATGAGTTTTAAACAATTGTTTAAAGCATGATGTTAAAGAAGTCACATGATAGCGCGTCACCTTGTCTAAAACTGGTGAAGCAGCGAGCGTTCCCCGTCCTGTTGTTGACGAAAAGTTTGAGACATTCGCACAATACAGCAGGTAAGATTTTGTGTGCAATGTTAAGGAGACTTATACCGCTATCGTTGCCACAGTTGAGCGGGTCGATTTAAGTAGCTTTGAATACTTTGCTCTGGTTGAGTGTACGGACGTTTTGACTATCATCGGTTATTGGTCTGTTTTTATTGACGCGATGTTTTGGGCTTCTTCAGTCTGAAGAAAATTTAAGCAAGAGAAGCACAAATAATACGCAATTTAATCTTGGAATACAAAAAGACGTGGATAGCAAACGATAAATTTATGGTGGTCTTGACAACGTCGATTAAGGTCTTCTCGACTTCAGCTGGAGTACAAATTAACTCGAACCGATATACCGATCTCGATGGCTGATATACCGGTTTCGATGGCTGATGCGGCTTTTTCTTCGACACGTTTAATAGCCAGCCAGGTACTACTATAGATGTACTCTTACATACATTTGAAAATAATCAAATAGTCTCCTAGTGATTCTACTTTGATAGTTTTATTTACAATTAACCGCTATAAAATTTACAGATAAGAAAGTTTATATTGAATATGTAGAATATAGAAATCGCCAGCAGCATTCCGCCCCGTCAAACTTTTAACCGTAACACCTGTCTCGCTATGAATGCTCATCAGTATACCCTCAAGCTCACTTTCGGACGTACTCTAAAATATCGTGATTCGTTCCTAAGCCGTACAACTCGCTTATGGAATGCCCTGACTAGCTATTTATTTTCTTGTCATTATAACCTTCAAACATTTAAAACCAACATTCATCTTTACTCCCTAGTTTTCGTTCGCCCGCGATGTGTGCAAGCATTTTAAGGGTACTCAAATCCCTTGAGCGCGCAAATTATAAAAAAAAATCCGGATTTTTGTATATATATGATACTTTGAACAGGCTAACGTGGAAGAAGATTTCTGGCCCTCTTCGATAGATGCATTTCTAGCGAATAATAGCCCGGAATAAGTCCGCACACCAAGCCGCCGAAATTGTAGTTTAATTGGTGGCAACATTTCTTGTCATGGATTTCACAAGAAATCTATCTAAATCAGTTAACTTACATAAAAGGTGTTGCTACTTCTTCTTCGACGTATTGGATTAAAAAGACAAGCAATGGTAGCTTTCTAGATGAAGCAGATTGCAAACACATCGAAGATTTTCTATGAAAACTAATCAAATCAGAAGAAGGTATGAGGATTCTACAGGCCCCATATGCAAGGCTACATCCTCTATTCACTGTTATTATTCACATTGACACTCCACTTGAATTTTTTTTAAAGTCCTAACTTCTAACAAATCCGTCTTTCGAATCTTGACTATGGATTGTCAATTGGTATTATACGTATTGAAAAGGGCTGCCAGGCCATTCCCTTAAAACTGAGGTTGTTATCACCAAGAAAATGAGAAAGCTTTCAGATCTGATTCATCTATCTACTAAAAAAAAAAAATACCATCCGGGAGGACATGGGACGTTGGACCTACGTACATGTCTAAGGAACGACCAACTTTCTTCCATACGTCGGTTGTTAAAGAATCAGGGTATCCAGCTCATCTTTGTTTTAGTAAAAGCGAAAATAAATTTGCTTTTAGTTTTCTTGTTAGGGAAACACACTTTGAATACAGTTCAAGGCTGAAAATGCTGAACTCTGAAGATGCGAAACTAGCAAAAAGTGCACTCCGCTTTCACTTCCAAATAATAGATATCACTAGTTCCAAGGAGTCTTCTGGAAACCGTCTACTCTATCTTCCCCTTACATCTTGTGGAGTCTTATAATAATCTCCCCGTTCTAACAATTTATGACAGTTTAAAGGATTTGAATGAAAAGGAATTCTTACATTTTCTGAGTGTTTAAAATAACTCGTCTTTTATTACCTGTAGTGACAGAAAAAAAATATTCTATGTCCAAACTTGGCATCCAACAACCCCTTAGGAGATCTAGAGCAATGTGCTGTCTTCTAAAACTGTCAAAAAAAAAACAACAAAAACAAAACGACTCTGAAAATATGCTAGATGTGAACGAACTCAATGATGTTTCTCTTGCAAGATACAAGCGATAAAGCTTATCAACACCAGCTCTCATTCAAGTCAGATGCTGCTGATGAGAGCGGAACACAAAAATGATTCCACCTAGGAATGCAGTCAACACTTTTATCACGTCATCGACTTTTCCAGATAACTATTGATGCTGGTTAGGATGACTACTCTTTAAAAGGGGAAGGTCGCGACATTTTGGTTTTTGAAAATTTTTCTACTTATTCTATAACATCTGTTTTCAGTTTTTATGCATTTTTATTTTTTAACTTAAGTTACTCTTATATGCTAAACAAAAAACGCTTAAAAATTAGCTTAAATTACTTACAAATAATCTTATTCTAACTTAATGGCCCCATGCGGGCACTCTAAGTTAAACCTAACACTTAAACTATGTCTTTCGACGAATCTTACATTATATTTTTATTTTAACATTACTTAATACTAGTACTAAGAAAATAAATTATGAGTAAAAAACTTAATGAATGGACATTTTTTAATTTTTTATAAAAACTTAAAACTAAAAGCCTACAGACTACCTAAAACTAAATCTTAATCTACTTAAACCTACTTACATCTAATACGTACACACACACATACATATATATATATATATACATAATACATATATACTTGATATATAAATGTATGTACATATATATATTGTGTTTTTTTTCATTTTTTATTTTTATTAATTTTTTTTTGCTTTTATATATTTTTTTCCTAAAACTAACTTAATCCTACCTAAAACTATGTAAGCCGGCCATGGCTAAAAAAAATTAGGCTGACCCACTTTGCCTCAGATGAAGCTATCTATCACTGGAGGCATTCGACGACGAAGCATCCTCCCCTTCAACTAGCCACCAAAATTGCTGGTGCTGCTGAGCAACATCCCTCATGTCGCGACTCCCTACCGACCTACTGAACCGGAGACGCTCCGCACTGCCATGTGCGACGTCTCTGTCGTAGTTGAGTCGCCTGTCCGCAGCTGTTCGAGCAACGTGGAAGATTAGCGGCACCGCCAATCTGTCCTGGATCAAACCTTTGCTATCTAGATAGAGGAACGCCTCTGGAGGAATAAAGCCGTCAAAGCGAACTCTCTCGTGATACATATAATTGGGGTAGTAAGCCCCAGAGATCAGGTTGTTCGATGAGGTCATTGCTCTTGCAACGTGCCTTCGAGTCAACTTAATGACGAAATTGTCCACTCTTATTAGGTTCGCCCTATTGTATAAAACCTCATTAGGATAGAATTTTATGTACTGAGACTCTGGTGTTCTGTATAGGCGAAGACAAGTCCTAAGACAAGCCCTCTCAAACACCCGAATCTTTTCCAATAAACTTGCTCTAACGTTGAACCACACGGGACATCCAAATACAAGCATGGGCCTGATAAGGGCCATGTAGCAGATAACCTTCACCCTCGCATCGAGTTGGCTGTTATAAAACAGTCTCTTTGTAAGGGCAAAAGCACCTCTGGCTCTGGCCAGAGCAACATCTATATGTTTGTTAAAATACAGATATTGATCTAGCCAGATCCCAAGGTATCTGACCACATTTCGACAAGCGAGTGGCTGTCCATGTTGTCCGAGGATAGAAAACTTTCGCCAATTCTTTCTGGTATCCCTAGAGGCCCCAGACAAAGGCGTCCTAAACAGAATGGTTTCCGACTTCTGAAAGTTGATTTTCAACTTCCAGTCATCGCAATATCGCTTAATTTTGTCGAAGTCACGCTGCAAAAGCATATTAATGACCTCAATCTTTGGACCCGATCTGTACGCGATTATGTCGTCTGCGTACGCTATGGCATGGTGAAGTGAACCTATGAGATCACTCGTGTAAATGTTGAATAGGATCGGCGAATTTACCGCACCTTGTTGCAGACCGTTTTTAATGTCAAATGTTCCAGCAGAAGTCACATCGCCATTCTTCACGATGAACTGTCTACTGGAGAGCATATCAAAAAGAATATACAGCAGTGGTTTACTAATTCCCAACCTGTCCAGCTTGAAAAAGAGTCCCTCTAACCATACGGTATCGAAGGCCTTCTCCAAGTCAATCAGGCAGGCACCAGTGCACTGTTTCTTGCCTTTGTTCCATTGGATATCAGAAACTAGTTTCGACGCAGCATGAATGATATCATGTCCCGCCTTGAAACCGAATTGATTATCCGGAACTATATGTTTGTCCTCAACCCACTTAGTCAGGACTCTATTGATCACCTTCTCGAACACCTTACTGATGTTTGGAAGAAGACTGATCGATCGGAGATTCGCCGGATTGGAAGTGTCTTTATCCCTTTTGGGGATGGGATGTACCACCGCAGTTTTCCAATGCGCTGGATAATGTGCATTATTCATTGCATTATTAAACAGGGTGGTATAAATGTTCACCGCTTCTAGAGAGAGATGTCGAAGCACAATGTTCGGTATTTCATCGGTTCCCACTGATTTCTTACTTCTAAGTGATTCGAAGATCGTTTGGAGCTCTTCCTTCGAAATGAACGGGGGTAGTACCCTATCGTTGGTGATGACATTATTTGCCATATTCTCGTCACTGAACTGGGTGAAACCCGAGCTCTCGAATCGCCAATTCACAATTTCATTTCGAAGGCAGAAATTGTGCACAAGGACTCGATTCTCCAGATCGTGGTTCGGGCCAATGATAACATTCGCCTTGTACACTTCCTGGAAAGTCGCTCCTATAGCCTCTACCTGCTCCTGCGGATCCTCGATCACAAAGAAGTTGTCATCATCAACAGCCTCATTTGGATCTATGCCTGCTGCTACAAGTATTTCTTCGTTGTTCGTCGTTCGGGCGATTTTAAGACATGGAAGGTCGTTCTGATTATTTCTCCGAAAGATTTTATTTATTTGCGGGAACATATTCGGGTTGCTGGTGTTTACAGCCCGAATTTTATTGTTCCAATACAAACTTACGGAATTTCTGTAATTTTCCTTTATTAATGTTTGGAGGTTTTTAATCGACGACTTCAGTGTCATGATCTCCGGGTTATGTCTGTCAGTGAACTGTCTGTACAAGGTTTTTAGTCTTGACAGCAGTCCACTTTTATGTCGGTGCAGTGCGTCAATAGTTGCGTTGCGGAATAAGTCTTCTTCGTCAGTCTGTTGGTACCGAGGTATCGTTTTGTCCATTGTTTGTTTGATTGTCTCGTCCATTCGTCCTAGATACCTGTCAATCTCCTCGTTTGACAGATTTCTGTTGGACGGTGGGTAGAGCGAATTCGAGGAGAGTGCTCTAGTCAGTGTTCTGGTGAAGTGTGTCCAACGCACCCTACTATAATTGTAGGAATGCCTTTGGACAAACTCATCTAATTCCGCGATTTCATTGGGAACAGTTATTTCGGTGCTGAGACCGCAATGGTCACTGTCATACACGAAAGTGCGTAGACAGTTTGTAGTTTGTTGGTTAGTGCATGTCAGTTGTATTCGTGAGTCGAACAGTAGAAGATCCAAATAGGACCCGTGTCTGGGAAACGACGGACTATCCGTCGCCTTAAGCCCGAGTCGATACATTACACTGTGCTGACCCGACCAATTGAATAGTAGGTTCCCTCTAGTATTTGGTGTAGTATTTCCCCAATCACTATGTTTGGCGTTGAAATCTCCGCCGATAATAAAATAGTTGTCTTCCAATTCCAGCCTCAGAAATCGAAAAAGTGTCTCGAGCTCTGAGATAAATAAGGTGGATTGAGCAGCCTTAGGTGCATAGACAGACACCATGTACAACCGCTTTCCACTACGGAGAGGGATATACACGATGCATACTTCCAGCACCTGGAACCTACGTACTACACGACTGTATACTCTTTTAAAACGTATACCTTTTCGTACGAAAATTGCAACGCCGCCTCCTTGAATGGAGTTGGGTCGGTTTCTCCGTACTATTTTGTATCTTCTGTGCCTCATTTTGTGTCTCTTGGTAAGCTTAGTTTCGCTAACCAAGAGTACATCAGGGGCTTGGTCTTCAAGCAACTTAAATAGTGCGGCTCGTCGTTCGAGCCTAATCTCCTGCTCCTCTTCTTAACAGAAAAAAGAGGCATCTTTGGCATCAAAAGTTATTTGTTATTTCTTTTTGCTCTGAAAACTTTTAATCGCTTTTTCTCGAAACTGCATTTTTCATAACGGCATGCAACAAAACTCGAAAAAGAATAGTGCGATTGTCAATGCAAATTAAATAAATTGTTTAAACAAATTCGTAAAAAAAGGTGAATTTTTTTCTGATCACTACAATTTTCTTTCTGGGTTTTAAAGGCTTGGAGTAGGAGAAACAATGTTTTTAACAAGACCTATTTTGATTTTTTGTTACAGATGAAAGATAAAGTCTCTAGCTTGTATGCCATTTTCAAAAACGCTCGACTTTGACGACGTGCAGTGCCGCCATCTAGGAAAAAAAAAATTATTTATAGAGGAACAGATGTTTCTGTTTTATTTTTAATAAAATACCAATTTTTCGCTGACTAAAAAATCTTTAAAAATTTACTTTGTTTCGGACCTTCCCCCCTTAAACAAAACCAATCCGTTTTTGATGAGTGATTTTCATCCTTTTTATAAGTATCCTACCATGGCAGTCGAGTTTTCGAGCCAATCATTGCTGCGCTACAACTTTGATAAAAAATACCCGATGGCATTAGCGATAATTATGACTTTGCTCTGCTTGCTCGACTTTGACATGTTAACTTTGATATCCTAATGATATATGTTACTTTCGATTTAGTGCTAGATTTGAGTGTCTAATAAGAGCATACTTCCGTGACTGTAATCAAAGAGTCATGGTCAGTGAAAAATATCCTTTTCCATTTGTTGTACATCAGGATTACTCCAAGGTTCAGTCCTAGGACCTATCTTCTTAATCCTTTTTATAAATGACGTCCCTGGTTTTTACTCAAATGTCTCTGTAAATGTTTATACCGATGAAAGGCACATTTGCTTATCCACTGCTTTAGTTTGACACCTGTCAGAGATATTCAACTAAAGGGTAACCAGATAAGAACGATAGGAAAAAATTTCAAAAAAACAACAACGGTGTAAGATATAAAATTAAGTCTGGCTTTGTTTTGAAGGTACGTTCATGACATCATATTGCACATTCAATGGCACATCATTCAAATGGGCGCTTCGGCTTTACTTGCAGTCCTTCAAGCAATCGGTTAAATTTTTGATAATTCGGTCCAATATGTACGGAGTTATTCCGGCAATACCGTGTCGAATGTTGACCTCGAACTCGTCCAAAGTAGTTAGCTTGTTTGCGTAGAGCATAAGCCATAACCTGCGCCGAATAGTCAATCTTTGTGGATGAATTGATGCTTGGCCGAACCCTTGTGGATTGTGTACGCTCCAATAATGGCAATTTTGCTAGTTGGCAAAGCCGCTGAGCCAAAAAGGGGCTTCGTCAGAGCCCGACTTCAATTCTTACGTTAGCAAAACCTTATACGGATGTAAGCCCAAATCCAACCGCAAAATAAGCCGGGTTGACTCTCTGGTTTTGCCCAACTCAGCTTATCGGCGTCGAATAGACATTTCTGGGTCATCTTCGTTACTGGCTGCTATGGCGGCTATTTTTTCTTCATTTCGCACCAAGGTCTGCCTGGGTGGTGTATTGTATACTCACTCTCAAACTTTTCCACCATCCGACGAATTGCCTACACACTAAATCCATGATGATGACCGATCTCACGACGAAATTCACGTTGCAATATTTTTTAATAATTTCCGAACGTTCGGCAAGTTCGGCAAATCTTCTTCTAGTGAGTGTTGCCACGGAGTACCCAGTATCTCGACGCTTCCCTATTTAAGCTGGATGTCTTCATTTCCATTTCATTTGCAAAAAATCTTAACACAAAAATCGAAATATATACTTGGCGGCTATGAAGTATTTCACATGTACAATAGAATACAATATGTTGGAAAATGAGAAGTTGCCTTGATAAAGCAGGTCATGCTTACATTGAGTTGAGCAAAGGTAAAAAACAATGATGAAAATTCCCGTGTTCTCTCTGATAGTAAAACATTTATACATATTCATCTCACATGTACTCAGGCAAGTGCAAAAAATCTTACGAATATCGTTCTTTGATATTCATTTCTCCCCTATAAACGAATTTCCTGATTAAGTTATATAGAAAAAAGAAAACACCTTAACTACAACGTCATGCAGTAGCACGTATAAGCAGTTAAGCGTTTGAATTGACTGATTATCCTTTAAGAATAGTCTTATACATACTCGTACTAGGAGTTCCATTGTACGTTTATCCTCGAAATCGATTTCATGGAATTTTAAGGATCAAATTGAAATGTCCATTTCATAGTCTGGTAATAAATCTCTAGAGTGTTTTACTCTTTCTTATTTATCTGACAACACAGAGGGTGAAAATTCACTCTAGCTTATGGCAATAAAATCAACCTTACCTCCGCCAAAGGCATAAATCACAACCCAGCAACCGAAAATTACACATTCTGCCTCAGTGAGTACCCCAAAGTACCTTTCGTATCTCCTAGAGTACTATAAAGCCCAAACACAATTCCAAAGCCTATACTCGCGTAGGCAAACATACATACATACATACATACATACATACGAGTATGAACATACAACAACAAGTATCTACGAGTATTTGAACTCCTTCAGGCGCCTTATAGTTCAAGTACTATTGCCCAAGTCGTACTGCCACTTCCAGCTTGCGTCCCCTATAATAGACAATGTTAATCATTCCATTACATTCTCGTACCTATTTCATATATGTACGAGTATGTGTACGTTTGTACGAACGTTTCTGGATTCTGAAGAACAGATAATTTCATGAACCCATGAAGATATGTCATTATAACTTCCGAAGAGAGCGCATGAATTTTTCATAAAGAAATAACAACCTTCAAAGTTGATCCTTGGTAATGGGCTTCTATAAATCCTAAAGACACTACAACTGACCCGCTCATATAAAAGTTGAGCTATACAAGTAGGAGTACGAATGTGAGTACCTACCCTGTACCCCCCCCATTCACCAGGGGAGTTAACAAATTACACAGTTTTCTCGAGCAAAATATCTTGAGCTCATTGGCCGTTTTTGGTTTTGGTATCCGCAACTTAGGCTATTACATAAAGTCTAGTAGCAATGTTATAGTTTTGTGTCAGTTGGAGGAAATTGCGTAGGTGCTTACAGGATATTATCTATGATACATAGTCTAGGTGGGACACAAGCGGTTGGACAGAGCAATTTGAGTAGAATGTGCCCTGATATAGCATGTAACGGTAGTGAAATGAAATTATGCTGATGGGTGGTGGTATCATAATGCTGACTTAATGACACATTCTTAATAAATCATATCAATGTCAGATGTAGCAAAGTACACAAATATTAGGGTATTAGTCAGTTATTGGGGCAGGAGGTAAATTATTATATTTATTTGTGTCTGGACGAGTTAACGAGGTTTGATGTTTAGTCAAGACACTTTTCTAAATAGCTGGTTGAAGAGACTTATTTTTGACAAAATATGAAGAACATTTTTACGAAAAAATAAATCTATTCTCTAACGTAAAATACCATTATATCTCTGGCTTAGTACACATAATTTGTGAGTTTTCTTTGGTCCTTAGATGGCTAAATTCTAGGCTTTTAACCAAATGTTATTTATGCCAACCAACCTAGGTGACTAAGCTTCTTACTTATAATATATAAAAAGTCCATAATAACATAATATCCATTCAGAAACCATGGGTGTGGCACAAACTCATCTGTAGTTTCGGATGTTTAGGGGCTTTCACACCACTTTATGTCTTTATGTGCCGAACCATCCAAACTTGTGCAATTTTGTAACCAAGATTTAGTAGCTACAGACATAAGCTACGACGCGAATGGAGAATGGCGCAAATTTGTCGTTGTGTCTGCATATTTTCTCTATGATTCGTTACTGCCGCCACCATCGGAGGCGGTAGCGGAGCTCATTGAATATTGTGACTCGTGGAAGATGGAACTTATTTAATGCTGCGATACAAGTATTCAGAATATTTTTTGGGGTAGTGGCATATGCAACGTGATAGGTAATCGTCTCCTGGATTTCATACTTATCCAACAGGAATGCTAAGGAGATTACTGACTGGAAAGTACTATCGGATATCTCCATGTCAGACCATAGATATGTAGGAATACATTGCATTCAGAATCGGATGCGAGGTCTCGACCTTGTTGAAGAGGAGGAATTCGCATAAAACCAACTGGGCACGATTTGAGGAGCACAAGCACAAATACAATAATATCCTGCCTAACCTCAGGACAAAATACAAGCTTGAGGAAGCTGTTCAGAACATGAATGGCACCCTCACCAAGTGTATGGGATGCCCAGTCAATAAGCAATTCTGCAGATCGCCCGTTTCTTGGTGGAATACAGATCTGCAGCATCTTCGTAAAGAATCCAGACTTAAGACTAATTTGGAAGAAGATTGGAATCTTTACAGATCAAACCAAAGAGATTTTAAGAGACTTATGCGGATTTCGAAGAGCGCCTCTTACAAAGCTTTTTACAAAAAGATAGTAACTATCAGTGAAAGCAGTAGGCTGGTCAAAGTCTTCAGAAGGTGAACATCAATCAGGCTGGAACCAATCAGAAAAACTAACGCTACTTATATTTAGTTGAAAGCAGAGACTCTCCGTCTCATGCTTGTGTCTCATTTCCCAGGTAACCTAGCCCAGGTAACCAGCTCTCAACTAGTTCCTACAAACAAAGCTGGTTATGAGCTGAACAACACAAGACGCCATAGCTGGTATATCTCATCGGCTGTGGTGATGGATGAGACCATTAAACATGCCGTTGCTTCCTTTGATAACTTCAAGTCGCCTGGCACCTATGGTATTTACCTTTTATGTTACGAAAATGTATGACCAACTGCTTCTCTGAAGAGAATTTTCACTGCTAGCCTGGCACTGGCATACATACCGAATCCCTGGCGAACAGTGAGAGTAGCATTTATACCGAAAATCGGAAAGGAGGACTACTCACTCACCAGTTTCAGACCTATAAGTCTGACTTCCTTCATGCTGGTCAAGATCGATGTGCGAAAAACCGCGTTGCGAATGCACCCCGCGAGAGAGAGAGAGAGCTACAGAATCTGGTAGGCAGAATTGAAGGGGTACACGACAAGAAGAAATACACCTTAGACATTTCAATCAGCCAAACAAGACGTCGTAAATGAAACACTAGTTTTGTGGATAAAAGCAATGCTGGGGAATAGGACATTTATTGCGGATTCAATGTGGTGGCGGGTGTAATCGCCGCAATGCGGCGTTTCGTCTTCATTGCTATGGTGCATGTTGGTCAACCCACTCTTCAACGCGCTGAATAGTTGCAACGTCTATGCACAAGCATACGTTTATGATGTACCTGTACTGTCTGTTGGATCGTGTCTAGCGACTTTCTGATATAAAGCGCAGGTATTCCTAGACGTGATCGACGACTGGTGCACTAGTAATGGGCTTTCAGTCAATCCTTTCAAACTGAGGTTGTTCCCTTTACTCGAAGGAGGAAGCTGCCTGGTCTTACTCATCTAGTGCTTGAAGGCATCACTATCTAATTGTGGAAAGAAGCTAAATAGTTGGGTGTCATCCTGGATAACAAATTTCTGTGGACTAAATGTGTTACGTCGAAAGCTTCTAAGGCGCTGTAAGCTTTCTGGCAGTGCAGAGGAGCTATCGGCAAGACATGGGGCCTGTCACCGAGAAGGGTCCATGGGATCTACAGGGCTATGATAAGGCCAATTATAGTATAACCTATACGTCGGTTATCTGGTGAAATATGCTCTCGCGAAAATACCTGATTGCTGCTTTTACCAGACTCCAAAGAACGGTTTGTCTCGGGTCGCAGGGGACTTTCCCCAGTACTCCTGACTCCGCTCTAGACGCATTGATGAATCTCCCTCCGTTTGGTATTCATATCATGGGCTGCGCTCTCTAAGCCATATCCCGTTTAATAAGAAGTGGTCTCGGTACAAAATGCATTGTCTGTCTTACGACTCTGGTCTTATGGACATGCCGTCCGATGCAATAACACCAGAATTTCTATGCCCGAGACTGGTTTCGGCCAAATCCTTATATTGGACGGCTCCAAAACCAATATAAGATGTGGTGCTGTTGTCTTTCTGGAGGATGACAACGTTAGACTTCACTTCACGTTAGGAAAGCTCACATTTGTCTTTCAAGCGGAGATTTATGCAATCCTGATGGCAGCGAACTATACTGTGGTGAACCGGTGCAGGGGGCGAAGAATATGCATCTGCACAAGCTAGTTCAAGAACGCAAGAGATCACTGAATGCAGTTGGAAGGCCAAATTCAGTAACCCTTATCACTGAAATCGCCGAAGAACTTGCCAAACAAGGTTCAGAGGAGAGTTTTTCAAGATCCGAATCTACGTTGGGTTTGTCTACGTCCTCGATTAAGGCTTCCACTGACAGTTTTGTCTCATATCAGCACAACTGTAGATGACATAGCTCCGCGGGATGCAGGCATACCAAACGAATGCTTAAAATTTTGCAAATCACTTAAATGTCCTGGGCATAAGTGATACAACATCCTGCGATGCTTGTTGTGAAAATGATGTCGACACCGCGGAACACTATATATGTGAATGTCCGGCTTACGCACGCATCAGGCTGCAGGTACTCGGCGCTGACGTGGTGGGTGCTGGTACTGTAGGCACCTTATCACTGAAGTGTGATAAGTGTCTAAGTACTCTTTTCTGACAGAAAAAAAAATACAAAACTCAAAAAGGTGTCATTGGCGATGAACTCTGTAGTACTCTACTCGGCAACAAAATTGACGTTCAGAAATTTGATATTTGAGACGAGGAAGGATCAGTTTTAAGGCACAATATAAATGTAGAAAATTTTTCTTATAAATAAAAAAGGCTGTCGAGTGGTGCAAGCAGTGCATATATCAACGGCTCATCCGAATCCTTAGTTATATTTAGCTATTAGGTATTCTTAGCAATCAGCTATAAGCTGTCAGTAAGATTTCAAAAAACAGGAGGGCATACCGAAATCAGCCAACAAACAAGACACGTTTTTTTAACAGGGCCTCACAAGAGTCTCATATGGCACAATCGGTAGGATTCCTACTGTGCAGTGTCCGATCAAGTTGTCGTTTTTGAAAAATGCGTCTGAATATTTATATACAATAGGTATTATTTTTTGAAAAGTACTTAGTGTGTTAAAAGATATCGATTTGAAGCGAATTTTGAAAAAGCAAAATGTTTGATGAAATAGTTTAAGGTATGTGACTCTGTGGACTTAGACATTATTTGAACGTCGCCATTTGTGTTGACTATCCTCTTACATTTGCTGCCTTTCGCCAATCACTTCCTAGAATAAGCGGTGTTGGAGAATTGTTGACGACTGCAATGCAAGAAACGTCACCTACGCATACTTGAAGATCGATTTGTTCTATGGGCTTGCATTCATTATCAACTAGGGTTATGTCTGCACCTTCGTTTCGTAAGCCTGATTATTTATCTCATTTGGGATGTACCTGCGGTCAATCAAAAATTGTTTGCAGACACTGTCAATAAGTGCGAACATATTGTTTTCAAATGCAAATCCTCTGTCATTGCATTGGGCTTTTAAGGCGCAATTTACCGGCTTTTGTGATCTATCAGTACATGAATTTGATGGATATCCCGTTTTGTAGATGGGACACCGTAAAGAGGGTGTGATTCCTTTTTACATCATTGTTGCATTGGGGCTAAAACCATATGGGTGTTGTGTGATTGCTTCTTGGAGAGGTGAACATTTTTTGAGATTTTGCGTCCTCATCTAGCTGTAGCGTGATTTGGAAAACGGGTTCAACTGATGATGGTCTGCTTACTCTGAGTAATTTGTGATTGATGTCATCGTAGACAACCTCGATGGGATAACAAATCTTTTTTTCCTCCGGTATGGTGATGTTCTAGGGTGGTTTCGATATTATTTCCAATTTGCTAGCTATGTATCATGTAAGAGTTTCGTTAATTTGTTGCTGTCGAGACATCAAGCGATCGTTCCATTCTCTAAGAGTTGGAGGTCTTAATAATTTGTAACGATTCTCCTTCGAAATGTTTCCAGTATTTTGCAAACGTCACAAATCTACTTGAAGTAAAAGCTAACTTAACTGAATCATCTAAATGATTGAATGTGGCTATTCTTTCAATTGATTTCAGAAAATTATCGGTATCGTAGCTGTCTTCGCCTGAGAACTTTGGAATGGTTTAGCTAATGTCTTGATTTATTGTGATCGTTGAATGGTTAATGTTTTTTACTTTTTCAAGTATTGAATTGGTTCTCAGAGAGTCGAGAATAAATTTGTTATTTGATACTATTAATTCAATTACCTCATCCTTTGTAGCCTTTGTGTCACACTCGAAGCCCCTTCTAATAATTTCGGCCTTTAGAGCATCTACGGTGAATAGTTTTAAGGTGCTTGTTTCGAGGGATGTTTCAAGAAGTTTTATTATGGAAGACATTTTCGAATACCGACTGAGCTATATGAGACTCTTGTGAGACCCGGTAAGCGTAAATCCGGCATTTACCACACAAGAGGGCATGTAATAATTCTTGAGAATGCCCTTTGGACTATCAAATTCTCCAAAAACAATGGAAAGGATAATGAAAATTATATTCTCCGAATTAAAAACATACCATCACTTATATGGACGACGTAGAACAGTCAGCACGCGACTATACTCTTGCAACCCTCGAACATGCTCTTATTCGTCTAATAAAATCTGGTATTCGAATATCTCTAAAGAAATGTCAGCTTTTTAAGTAAGAAATTTTCTTTTTAGGTTATGGAATTTCAGCCAAGTGTATTCATCCTGATCCTCCACGCAACTATTCAATCGACAGATATCAGAGTTTCAAAACTAAAACGGATGCAAAGCCCTTCCATGCCTTCGCTCCGCACCGCACAGAAGATTTATAAAAGTCTTCTCAGAAATAGTCCTACCAATTCGAAATGCTATCAATACAACGCCTTTCATGTGGACGAAAGCGGTTGACAGAGCAGAAAATTTGCTAACCGAAAAGCTAAAGTAACCAGCTATTTATATCAGCGCACTTTCAGCCCGATTGTGTTACGGAAGTACAAACCGACTCATCGCTCACTGGACTGGGAGCTATACTATTACAAATACAAAGCCCCAAAAACGTCGTCAGCGTCATGCAAAACCTGTACATCAATCAAATTGAAAGCCTTGCAGTACACTGGGAAATTACAGAAAAATTCCACATCTATCCTTATGGACTTAAACAATTCACCATCATCACAGACAATTGGACAACCGCCTGCCTCCTCCAAGATTGAAAAAAAAACAACAGAAAATTCCCTCGTTGGTTAATAGACTTAGAATCATACAACTACACAGTTCAACATAAGAGCGGCAAAAGCAGATTCACTATCTCGTATTACAGACAACACCATATCTCTCATAATTATGAAATCAAATTATGAAACCATGATCTCCGTAGCTCAAGCCAAGGACCCAGAATGCTGCCGTATAATTCAAGCGCTCAATAGTAAAAGTACCTCCAAATTAGATCGACAGATAAAAGACAAATATTTCATTAAAAACGGAATTTAATTATTTAAAAAAGTTATTAATTACTATCGAATAATCGTTCCACAAAATCTCAAAACCGCCGTTCTCGAACTCTGCCATAACAAAAGTGGGCACATGGATTTTGACAGAACGTTTTCAAAACTATCAAGATGCTACCTGAACAATGGTTACAATTACAAGGACTGCAAGCAATTTGTTTCATCACGTCACATATGTGAACAGCTCAACAACAGAACTTCCTTCAAAACGCATAGCCAAGACACATTCCAGATGGACCATTCGATGCCATATCGATGGATCACTGCTACTTTCCGAAGGGCGGACGAGCTTGTAAGAAAACGAGGGTTACTCGACAATAGTGAAGGGCACTATTGAGAAAAAAATTACAAAGACTGCCAACCTAACGTGTCAAGTTTTGAAGGACACAGGGTATTCAAGGCTGTTTGGCCGCTCTTTGACGGCTAAAGGTATAGGCAGGGATAAGCTTAGTATAGTAATAGGAATCCTGACAGGACACTGTCTCTAGCAGCAACACGCAAACAGACTCAAATTGTCAGATACGGATATCTGCAGATACTGCGTTGATCTGCAAGCTGTTGAGGGAATATGACACACATACTGTGAATGCGAAGCAATATGGCGTAGTCGAAGAAAATTTTTAGGGAAATACTTTTTCGAAAACTTAGAGAAAATAGACGGAACGAACTTCAAACGCCAGGGCGATTATTTAGGTTTCTTTCCATTTGAAGACAAATTCAACTGGTGCCACAAAGACCGCGATGGGCCCGTTTTGATACCTGGTGTCTGTGTGATGGCATATCCATCACACCGCTATTTAACGTAACCTAACTTAATCTTCATTACTAAAAGCAACCTGCAGCGTGCCTTGTACCGCCGCATTGCTGCAACAATAGGACAAGCAGGACCTTACAAGATTTGCAGTAGATGAAGAGCAGGCATATAGAGATCTCAGATTTGTGATAAGAAGCTCATGGTTAATTGTGTCGCAAGCTTTGAAAAAGTCAAGGAGCTTCAAAAATGTGAAGCGGTCTTTATCGATGGCGGTGTGTATCAAGGTAGACAACATTCACAAGTCCATTTCCAAGATTTAACCAGAAAAACAGAAATAAAAAACCTGAGTGATAGTTGGAGCAAAAGTGCAAAATTTTGTTTTCTGTTTCGGCGAAACGATTTGATTGACTTTTCCAGATAAAATAAATGTACGACTAGTTTACACTATGGAAGGTGATAACATCTATAAGTACTAGGTGGCGCAAAAGTCATCGGAAGATGCTATAGTTTTTGCAAATGGAGGCAAATTTCAATTCTACTTTGACATTTGTGATACTCCTAAAGAACGGGGAATAATTGTTACGATTTTTTTGCGGAATAATTCGTCGGTGGTGTTGGCTCAGAGTGAATTTCAGCGCAGATTTCCCGGTCGTCCGATACAAACCGAGTAAACACTACGAAGTTTAGCCACTCGCCCAGAAGAGTATGGGACGACACGAGTGAATTTCAGCGCAGATTTCCCGGTCGTCCGATACAAACCGGGTAAACACTACGAAGTTTAGCCACTCGCCCAGAAGAGTATGGGACAACACGAGATGCTGGCATGTCTGGCCGGCCCCGGGGCAGACGTTCTGCTGAGAATGTCGCTGCTGTGGTGAAGATGTCACAGAGGGCCCCGGAGTATCCACCAGATGACGAACCGCTCAATTGGTCATCAATCGGCGGTCTTTACAGAGAATTTTGATGAAAGACTGTAAGACGTTCCCTTACAAAGTGGAGGCAGTGCATTAGCTATTAGCTGTTCACCGCCAATCGCTTGTAATTAACGCTCAAGCCATCTTGAATCTCGACCACAAGGGAGACAACATTTCATCGAAAATCATTATGAGCGACGAGGCCCATTTCCATCTCTGTGGATATGTGATTAAGCAAAAGTATCGTTTCTGGGGCACCGAAAATCCGCGAATAACCCACGAAGAGTCATTACACCCGCTTAAAGTTACTGCATGGCGTCTTCGGGCCTTATTTTTTCGAAAATCAATCGGGCCAAACCACTACTGTGGACTGCGAGCGCTACAAAGCCATGTTCAACGACTTTCTCTTTCCTCAACAATTGGATGAATTGGGACTGGAGAGCGTGTGGTTCCAACAGGATGGAGCAACGACGCCTATTGCACTAGCCACAACCGAAATTCTGAGGGCTGCATTTCCGGGTCGCCTAATCTCTCGTAACCACTATTTGCAAATCGCAAAAGCTTTCTAAACGATTAATCTCCCACAATTAAAATTGGCTGCATATTGTTTGCATTAAAGCTTATGATCAAATCTTGAAATTGCTCTTACTTGGATCTGGCGGTTTTGATGTTCGAATACTTTCGGATGTTTTTCTTCAAGTGTTCTATAAAGTTGGAAGCGACGTGCGTAGACCCTTGCAATCGTGTATGGCAGTAACAACACTCGACGAGAACACCATTCGTCTTACGCTGGAACTCAGTATCATTCAACTATGGGTGAGTAAAATTGTAAGAGAAATAGAGGCTGGTTCTTTTATGATTTGACTGGAAACTTCATGTTTACCATGTTAGGTGGACGTTACGGTACGACACTTTAAGCAGTACAGAGCAACTTAAGGTATATATTTACTTGATCCGGGATAATGGGTGATAATGGAGAGAGGGCGAGGAGGAGAGTGGTATGGGAGAAGGGGGTAATTGGGTGGATTACATTCGTTTTCATTTCCAACAACTGTAGAAGCAAAATAAAACTTTATGCATTACTCCCATCTACATATTAATTTTTTTCTGTTTACAATTAATCACTATACACTACTCATTACACAGTTGTGTTACATTTTGATAAGGACAGTGTTTCTACTGATTCGCCCGATGGTTATGATGATTGTTCTCCTTCACTACTGCAAGTATTTACGTTACTAGATGTATTGTAGTTTCGGTTTTCTTCATTTTGTTGCTCAGGGAAGGTTTATCATCTGGATACGATCTCTTACGATATGAGAATTGCGTGGCAGTGAAAAAATTAGGAACAGCTTCATAATCATCAGATGAAAAATCACATCTCGTTTCCTTATTGCCTTCGATTACACTTTCCTATCACAGATTTTAATAAATGTGAAAACACAATACTTTCACTCCACTAAACTGAAGCAACTAATAACCAGACGAGTGATAAGAGCACTGCACCTGTTCTTTTTTGGTGGGTCAACAAACAAACAAAACAAATTTTATGATGTTCTCGCATATGCTTGTATTGCGTTTCGCATATGCTTCAACCAATTTCACGTGCACCTTGCGAGAATATATTTGTTGCATACCAGCTTACCATGTAGAGACGCTGTTTTCACACCAAATTGATAAATTTCCAGACTATGAGTGGCTGCTATTGCCAATAGTGTTCTAACAGATTCATATTTAACGACCTAAGCAAAACTTTCTCCAAAATCTATAACATACTTCTGTGAGCAACCCCTTGCAACTAACCTTACATTGTATTTATCTATCTCTCCGTTGCCTTTGTGTTTTATTTTAACCACCCACCCATTTGTAATAATATGTTCGCTTCCAGTTCTTGGCACCAGTATCCGTGTTTTGTTATTTTCGCGAGAGTCAATCTCTTCATTATTTGATGCTAACCATTTTTGGGAGACTTTAGATTACATGGCTTCCTCTAGGATTCTTGGCTCCTCAACTCACATACACAAACATCAGCTAAAGTCAGTTCTTCTTCAGACTTGTCTTTGTTTGACTTTAAACCAATTCTGGTGACGTATTGACTTTTTAGAGTTTGAAGCTTTGGATTTCTGTAAGTATTTTGCATTTTACTTCTTTCAGCGCAGCTGTCATCCAAAATGTTATCCTGCAAATTTATTGTTTCATTTTGGCAGCTTGGCTTACCTGGATCATATTTCTCAACTATTTCGTGAAGCTGCTGCCCTTGTTCTTTGAACATCAGATGTCTTCTGATGAATATTATTCTTCCAAGAGGATTGAAAATTTCGTAAAATTCTGAAAATTTAATCGAGTTTCTCTCCCACCGCGACTCCACGATACACAAATATGGCAGACTAAATTTCAGGCATTTGGACTGACATTTTATTCTTTTAACTTAGGTGGACAAATTATTGCCTACATATCATTCTGTAAGTGTAAGTTGGTTGGTACGCAACTACATTATAGTAGAAAAATGGCGGCGCAGATGTAGATCTTGTTTTCTTTACCATGAGATAGCATTCTGGTGTATGAAGTTGGCAACACTTTATTATTTTTTTTTCAAATTCCGAAGTCAAATCAGACGAAGTCAGACAAGTGCTGTCAAAAAAAATTCAGAGTTAATGCCTACAGAGATATTTTGAATAAAAACCAGATATTTGTTTCTTGAAATATTTCTTGTCTGCAAACTTGATATCATGAAAATTTTCTTAACGCCAGCGATGTCACGTGGAGACGCAGTGTTATAGTAGGAATATAAACATAAACCTCACTTCCGAATATTCTTCGATTTTTGACAGATGGTTACGTGCCAAACTATTTGTCGTAAGTGGTAACTCCATCGTGTGTGATGCTGTTAGAGTTCTTAGATATATTGCGGTATATGTAGTTTCTGCCCAGTGATATTACGGAACTTGTCTTTCATGTAACATTGACTTAGCACTCTCGATAATTGTCGTATTCTGCATTTCGATAAAGGGATTCTGTTTTTTTTTTAAGTAGCGCGCGCCCATGGTACCCTTAAAATGTTTGCACACAGCTCGAGCGAAGGAAAATTAGGGAGGAAAGAAAGAGAGGTTGTTTAGGATTGAAAATTCCACGAGAAGAAAAAGGATATTGTATTCCCCAAATGAAATGAAATGCAAATATTTAAAAGACTTTATAATTTTTCTACTTATCTGTCCGGTGTGTCCAAGAGTGTACAGCAAAGTGAAAGTGCATTTCACCCAGCAGCACCCACCCATGCTCGTGTGCCTTATCTTTGATTGTATGTATGTTTGTACAAAAGGTGAAGAATAAATACACAAACTAGAAATGGCATTAGTTTACACGATATGGTTCGATGTCTGCTGCTGAGTGAATTGTTCTTGTAAAGCACGGCAAAAGCATCAGCCGATCGTGGGAAGACAAATCAATATGTTTGTACCTTTGTATTCATGCACCCAAATGTACATGATAGTGCAAAATTACTATCCTAATTAGATATTGGCTGGTGCTAATGCAGTGTGTCACAAGATTGGTTTAATGTTTACAATAATAATTTCTAATGTGTAATATGATTTATAATAACATAAAATAGACTTTAATTTGTAGGCAAACATAATGTGCGTTTGAGTTTAAAACAGAGGTACTGATGTAATTTGGTTTTAAATGTTTGAGTGTTATAATGACTAGGAAATAGAGAGCTCGGTAGGGCATTCCACAAGCGAGTTGTTCGTTTTAGGAACGAATCACGATATTTCGGAGTGCGTCCGAAAGTGGGCTTGAGGTATACTGATGAGTATTCATAGCGTGACGGGTGTTACGGTTGAAGGTTTGACGCTACTGGTTATTTCTATACAGAACTGACGGTGGGAATAGCCATAAAACAAAGTGAGATACGAGACATTTCGTCATTGTTGGAGGATGTCGATTGATTGAGTGATATTCGCATCACCTCTGAGTTTTATCACATGATTTTGAATCCTATCTAGCAAGTGCAAAGAGATCTTAGGCGCGCCTGACCAGATGTGAGCATTGTACTCCAATTTCGGGTGGATAAACACCTTATATATTGAGGCCAGATCAGAGAGGGTGAAATATTTTTTATATAGCTTGAGGAAACCTAGACATTTCGCAGCATTTTTGACGACATCGAATAAGTTGTCATTGACACACATACCGAGAATGGAAAGTTTTCCAGTTTCAACGAAGCAAGTGCTATTCATGGATAATGGCTGGGTGTTTAAGTTTCGCATTGTGTTTTGGAAGCATTAAATTCCATTCTGTTGATAGTTCCCCAATTGGTTATGCCGTTCTACAGCCGAAGAGCAGGGACGTGAGTCCAAGAACGAATATGAACAACAGAGACTACTGTCGTTAGCAAAGGAATATATTGGATTAGAAGTAACAGACAAGAGATCGTTGATTAAAATTAAAAAGAGTGTTGGAGACAGAACGGAGCCCTGAGGCACACCAGCATTTATTTTGTGAATATCAGACTTGAAGCCGTCTAAGACAACTTAAATTGAACGTTCCGAAAGGTAGTCTCTAATCCATTGAAGAAGAGAGTCGTTGATCCCAAATGCACGCATTTTCAACAAAAGAGCCTGATGCCAAACTCTGTCAAATGCCGTAGAAATATCAAGTGCAACTAGTTTGTTTTCGCAACTACCTTGTTTTCGCCAGATTGATGTACGCTTTGGTTCCACTCTTCGGTGAGACTTATCATCAGATCACCGGTGGACCTGTAGCTACAAAAACCGTACTGCCGGTTATTGAGAAGTTTCCTGTTTGGAGCTATTTCATGAGCTGACAGTTTCCATGACCTTGGAAAGAAGAGTGCAATGGGTCTGTAGGAGGAGGGAGAGGAAGATTCGCCTTTTTTTATGGACAAGCCGGACAAAGGCTGTTTTTCATCTACTCTGAAAGAGTCCTGAAGCGTGGGATTGATGAAAAAGTTTACGCAGTGGTTTTTCCAGCGACGAAGAACACCTCTTCAGAAGGATGGGAGATATACCGTCTTCACCAGTGGATTTGTGAATGTTAAAATCTTTAAAAACTCTTGCTACTACACGAGTGCGAAAGTGGATTCGACGCACTCAAATGTAGGCGCCAAAAAGCACAATCCGGCAGTGTTAAGCTGGCCGCAAAGTATTCAGAAAGCAGATTAGCCTCGTACAAAGAGCTGACAGCTGGAATGCCATTATAAATGAGCGTAGGATGAGGCAGAATTTCTAATATTTTTGACACGCGACCAACAATTTCTACTACTCAGTTTTTGGTCGTATTGGAACTTTACACGCTTAAGAGAGACGTTGCAGTCATTCCTGGCTCGTTTAAACTCTTTTCGGTTTTCCTCTCTTGAGTTGGTCTTGAAGGACAGAAAAAACATTTCTCTAACCCTGACAGCCTCTTTATAGCTCGAGTTGTACCATGTCATTTCTTTTGATGTGATACTTTTCATCCGATGAAGGAGAAAGGTTGTCATTCCAAAAATGATCATATCAGCAGCGGCATTGACGTCATTATTGAGGAAACATAACGACCAGTTAAAATTCCTAAAGAAGCTGTTAAGACCGCTCCAGTTGGTTTTCTCATATTGCTATACAGTTCTTTTAGGAATCGTTTCTCTAACTGTGTGGTCGGTGTAGGAGAAGTTAGCTGATATGACACAATGAGTGTACTTATCGGGGTGAGAAGTAAAAAACAAATCCAGGGTGTTGGCGGTATGGCTATCAACGTCTGGTATTCGCTTGGGCTCATTTGCGAACTGGGTTGGGTTATTTTCCGCAGCGAAAATGTCAACACATCGTCCGTCGGGTGTTGTCTGTTCAGAATGTCGAAGGCACCCAGAATTATGAATATTCAAATCGTCCGTAATAAGGATTTTAGTATGAGGATACAGGATACAAATACGTTAAAGGTCGAATTGCTCTCCATTTTGGAGCTTATGTAAAAGAGCAATAGTGGATAATACTAGCGGCTTAGAAGTTGTATTTAGAATCCATTCTCGTAGTTTAAAGGATTTGTGTAGCCTCCATATTCCATAGGACACAATTAAATGCAAATTTTTCCCTGAAATTGAGATATCTTAGCCTAATGATACAGTCTTAGAACACGTTCGCGCTTCTTCTCACACTGTTTCTTATACTTCACATCAATTTAAAACTCGAAAATCCACACGATTCTAAACTAATCCGTCCTCTAAGTCAAAATCAAATAAAGGGTTAACTTTTGCCAGCAGTTTTCGTCACAAACACGCTTTTTATTAACGTCAAATAGAGGACTCTCCCCTACCAATAAATTTTCGCAAATAGCCCGAAATCTCTATTTACTCCAAGGACTGTTGCACTTTAAATAATTTCAGATTCATACCATTCGCTCGGTCTTATCGTCCCTGAAAAATACTTCATTTAAATATTGTTCCTTTTATCCGGCTTTGTCCCCATCTGAAACCCTTTTTACCAGTCATTTTTAAGTAATTTAAAGGGTTGGTGGAATCACTTTTTCCTATTTTTTTTGTTTTTTTGTCTGTAGTCGTACTTACTCAACCCTTCACAGTAGTCAACTGTCGAGGTCAATTAGGGAAAAATCGATTTTATTTTTTTGTTCCCCACAACTGCTGTTCTATTTTTATTTTTAAACGACCCAATTTAATTCGGACAATAGTGGCACAGTATTGTGCACAACGACAATAAAAAAAAAAGAAAAAAAAGGGAGTAAGCAAGTAAGCAAAGCGATTGTGGGTCTAAGTTGATTAGGTTAGATGATTACTTAGATTTTGGGACAAATCACAGTCATGGCACTACAAGCTTCCTGATGACTCGGAAGTCCCTAAACTGATTGTAAAATGACCCTTGTACTTTTTCTCCCCATTTTTATTCCTACTTTTTTGTTGTATAAAAGGCATAAAGTTAATTTTGGGGTATTTACTACAACAAGGACATTAGTTTTAGAAGACGTGCTTTAAGAGTCTTTTAAGTTAAAACCATTCTTTTAGAAGAACAAAAAAAAAAAGGAAAATGCCAACAAAAAATCTTTTCATGGAGACGGCTTCGGATATGAATATGGAAGGACTTGATCACATGGGAGCTGCTTATAAATCACTCCATTTCAAATTGGAGAAAGCATTGGGTTTGAATGTATATTGCCACATTTATAGACCCATTCAGCAAAAAGAATATTTTCAGATATCCTTATCTTCTCACAAATTGGCCCAGCGCTTGTTCAATAAATAACAATCTCCTTTAAAGTCAAAGTCGACTGTCTTTATTTACATGATATGTACACATTTTAGAGCTTCTTCATGAACCGACGAAAGGGTGAACTCGACCCTAAAAAGGGAACTTAAATTGGGATGCCTGAGTACATCCAGAAAAAAATATAAAACAGGAGCATATAGAGAGATGTAAAACAAAGCAATCAATGGACTTAATGTCCCATCATCACCAACGGAACGAGCCAGATATTTTAGGAAATGGAAAGAAAAGGGAAAAATTAGTATTTACGTCGCTTTGAAGCTTAGGCATATTGCAAATATGATATTTGATATTTTGGATCGATGGTTGCGCAGTACAGTAGTAAAGTTCGTCCACTACTTAGCCAGATAGTGTCGGTGAAAAGGTTTGGAGTGGACAAAGGTTTGTAGATCGGTCTCGTTCGAACAAAATAATAAGAGGAAGAACTCACATAATTCTTGATGTACTGAAAACCCTTGTTGATGCACCAAAGGAGTCCTTGTACGACTGCGTGCACATTTAGGAGCTGCACTTGAAAAGGTTATCTTTCTTCTTTTTGCGAATGTGACAGTTTGTATTTTAGTTCAATTTAGCGGCAGTGACAGGATGTTAGAAACATGGCTAGCCCTCGGTAAAATATCCACTTCATAGGCTGAGGTAACCATAGTTCCTACAATATAACCAAATCAGCTAAAATTTCCTATATACTCCCGCAGAATCTGAGATCCGATTTCGGGCTTTCTACTTTCTTACTACAGACCCCGAGAAAATCATGAATTTTCACATCAAGTTTTCTTAATCACAGAAGACCTTCGAATTGCGACCAAAAGCTAAAGATAAGGTTAAGATCTCCCTACAATTTCTCCTACGACCCGCTGAAAAATCACTCTCTGTCATAGAGAGAGAAAAGCTAATGACAACGAGAAACAGTCCCACTCCGGAAACGCTTTCGCATTACTTCAGAGTAGATTCGTTTTCTTTCCCCTCTGGAGGCCGGCTTTTCTTTATTTATGTTCTTGTGCGGGTTTATTCTACCTGTTCTAGTCTGTTAAAGGTATATCTGCACCGTGATCTTTTTTTTTTGTCCTGACTGTGTGACTTTTACGTAGGAATAAATTTTCCTCTAGGTCTGATCGCTCGTCAGCACCTTTCCGACTTTTTTTCGGCTCTGATTACACCGATGCTTCTTTTCAGCTCTCATCGTTGAGCTTTCCACCTTCGAACGAAAAAAGTGTAGTTTGCATCGTCTACTGCAGAGTCTCCGTATTGGCAAGCTGAACTCTTTGCATTACCGATCTTTTGAAGAAATTCGTTGAAATATCCGTGTCCAATGAGAAACTGGGTGATGTAGTAATTTACTTCGTCGTGTTTCCGTCCATTCCATTTAGCCACGTCCTTGATTAGCTTCGCAGTCTCTTGTCCACTGCTTTCTAAGTTCCAAAGCTCTTCCCACTGGGCTCTTGTGAGGTCCTTTGCTGCCTCGATTCCGTCTTTCCGCCTTTTTGTCGTAGACGTCCTTCTTTTCTACCGCTAGGAGTTCGATAGGGTCACACCTCGTGGCAAGCTGCCACGCTTGGAGTTCCACGTCTCTGCACTGCTAGTATATACTTCTAGTATAACTTCTAGTCGGAGTGCGTTTGCCCAAATCTCCCAGCCATATTGAAGAATGGCGTGTGTGCTTGACGTTAGTATCCGTCATATCCCGTCCGATTGCCAGCAGCCTGCTTAGAAGGTGGGTTTCGTATTGATAGTCAATCCCAAGTATTTCTCTGCTTCGTTGCTAGTTATAACCTCGGGCCCCATTTTCAAGTTAACGATGATTGCGATCCTCTTCTCGGTCAGAAGAACGATCTCAGTTTTTTCTGTAGCTAGACCACAACCAGGTTTTTCCATCCATGAGTTCACCCGTCTCATAACCTGGTTCAGCTTTACTTGCGGCTTCTCTGAGTATTTTGCCGTAATTACCGCAGCGATATCATCTGCGTATCCTAACACGAAGGCACGTTCATGCGAAATATGCCATGCTATGAGATGTTTCAGAGATCAGGTCCCAGGATCGATCCCTGCGCTGCTCCGGCGGTGATTTCCTTTAACCGAGGGCCTGGTATCGTAGATCAACTCCCGCTCTTTGAGGTAGTTCTTCAGTATACGCAATAGGTAAACTGGAATGTTGAAAATATGTTCACTCGCATTTAGTATTTTATATCACTCCTACTGGCTTTTCGCATACAATAGTACGATCTTCTGTGGGCAGCCTTTACTAACTCTGCTATAGCTCTGATCATAGAGTGGCCTTTCTGAAGCCATACTGTCTCATGGACAGATCACCTGATCTTTGTACTGTATCTATAAACCATGGTTTCAACATATTTTCTAGGAGTTTCTCTGCAGTGTTGAGTATGCAATGTGGTCTGTACGTAGATGTGGAATACGGGTTTCCTTTGCCTTTGGTCAACAGCACCAAGCGTTGAATCTTTCAACTCCTGAGAAAGACTCCTACCTCAAGGCAGCTATTGTACATTTACAAAAGTAGCTGTAGAGATACTTGGGCAATCGCTTGCAGCACATCTGTCGGTATTCCATCCAGGCAGGGGGCTTTCCAGTTTTGTAGGGTTTTTACCGGTAGACTCAACTCCTTTTCGCTAAAAGCAGGAGTTTCCTATAGTTGCACCAAAGCCATGTCAGTGGGCCTAACAGAGTTGTAAAAGGACTACTATGCATACCACAATGCGTCACAGGGGTACATATAGTATGCTTGCATTCAACAGGAAACCCGCTAACCTCTTAACGACCTCGGGAAGTATTTGTCTGGTCTGCCAGCAAGCTGGAGAGTAATGCCATCAGCAATTATGCTTATCTGAAACCCCACTCCCAATGACGCAGGCAGACCTATCAGACGTTCAGGTCCTTATGAGATTTCATTTCCCATGATCCCATTGTATGGCCTGTTCTTGATGTGTGTTGTTGAGGATGTGAGACAGTCGGTGCCTAGATTCAGCCTGTTGGGTTAAAAAAACAGATTAGATTTCGTATCTCTTTCCCGAGATAAGTTCGTCGAAGAATGGATGGTTTAGTGTACGCAGTCTGGCTATTGTTTGTGCGGACATTTCCCCCCACTACGGCAGTGGAGGTTGTGTGGGATACCTCGTTTGGCAGTGTGGTCTTCAATTGGTCAATCCCACATGATTATCGACGTGATTCTATCGATATCTGGGCCGGTTTTGTTTTGTCGATCTTTTCTTCTACTTTTATCGTAAGTCGAGCAAATTATTCTTGATATGGCGCAGTTGATTAACCCCCTCCAATGGAAGTTGGCCTTCTGCAGGAAGTATGAGTGAATTTATCCTTTAACCGCTCCTAGTGGGATGTGGACTCATATCGTAAGCGTGATCTCTGCACGGCCTATTCATCCGCACTCTCGTTCCCTTTTAAGTCACTATGCCCTAGAATTCAGAACAGTGTGACACTGAAGCGTTCGCCCAAGCGGGCAAGCTCGTTTCGCCACTCCTGTGCATGTTTGGAGTATATGATTTCCGAGTCAATAGCTTTAATAGCATCTTGGCTATCTATGATAATAGCAATGTTTTGTATCTGCGTTGTGTCACGCCCGAGCTGTGTGTAAGCCTCTCGGATTGCCAGCTTGGAAGATGCTTGCAAAATCCGGCAAGCGGTATGCTATGGTATGGTATGGTATTGATATTCACAGTTCATTTTTGATCTATCGAAGTCCTTTATTACTACGTCTTTCTTCCACTGAGCTCTAGTTGGCAATCTACAATAAACTTCCTATTTTCTGAAGTTTAGTTTAGGTGTGATGCAGTCGGTTGAAAACGTGACCATGCGTTACCGTACCGTTTGGTATCGAGTTCAGGATGTTACCGTGGCTGTAAGGTCGTGTAATCCACCACCAAGATTCTTTGATTTGACAGCGATGAAAAGTGCAGAATTTTTTGTTTGTAGGTCGAGAGGCAGAAGATGTAGACACAGTAAAAGCATCTGTTGGGACCAACATTAATGCACCCGTGGTGTTCTTTAGAGATGAGATGAGGTTATTGCCATTCCTCAACGCGAGCCACCATACCAGTGACCCTTGGGGGAGAATTGGACTCACTGTGGCTGTGTATATCCACAAGGTCATCTTTGGCTGAAGTCCCCACTTCTTTCCACAGGTTTTGCTGCAGGTATAAAAGGCGACACATTCCTTCCTTACTTACTTACAAAACGATGTTAATAAATTTCGCCATATCGCTTGGAAGACAGATATAAGTTTTCCTAACGAGGACTGAAATCATCCTTCAGAAAGACACCAGAGCCACTTCCTTAATCGGTTTTGAAGTCATCCATGCAGTCCTACGGTTCTTTCCCGGTTCAGATGCTGGCCAAAATGAGTCTTGGACTTGAATGCAGCCAATGATATGCATAGAGTAGAGTAGAGTAGAGGTAGAGATTCATCAAGAGCTATATATAAAACAGGCCAGTCTTAATACGCTGCACCGCATCTGAAACAACTGACCTACATATAATTGACTGAAATTGATTTCAATCATCTGATTCCAGAAAAAGGCAAACGAATGCGAAGTTTCTCTCAATTATTCTTACTTCACTTTACAGATTGCTTTGAGACAGCCACAAACTTTGGAGAAGGGGTCTTATCTGAGTACCTTTGTATACACAAATCCTTCAATCTATTGTATCTACACAGTACACCGTATACGAAACCGAAATCGCAGCTACTTATTAGGACACTACTACTCAACATAAAACCAGTACCTACCTCGGATATTGCGATATCGTCATATACAGTCAAGAAGCGATTAGAATCCTAACTTCAACCACCATAAACACAAAAGTGGCCAGAAATTGCAGCGCATCCATCAATGAGATGGCTTTGCAGCGCAAGTTCATTCTTCGTTGGACTGATTCTATGGACAGATAGAGCAGACAGCTTGAAGACGTCAGTCCACCAAAGTCCTTTGCCGAAAAATGAATTGAACGAGATATGATGAATGAGAATGAAAGCTGCAATGGAAATATTTAGTACAGTTGACTAAATCGTTACTTGTAAAAGTGTCTCCACCTCAGACCTAGATAGCAGCCAAATTTTGAGCTTTTTAAGAAACCTGAAATCGTTTGTAATTTGACTGGATAGTTCCGACGGCAGTTTGTTGAATATGAATGGTGCAATGGAATTAAGAAAACGTCTACAGTGCTCTTTGTTGACTGTTGGGACGACCACAGTGTTCCTATTTCTAAGCAAATACACATCACCTCTTCTGTAATCAATATTAACACTCCTAATGAAGAACATTTTTAGTGCTTTGTAAATATAAACATACCGTAGAGGGAGTATTTTCGCTGGTTGAAATAAAAGCCGTGAGTGTTCGGACTTATTTTTATGGAATATTAGTCTCATAATTTTCTTTTGTGTTATGACAATGGGCATCAAGTTCGTTATATACGCGCTACCCTTACAAGCAAGACCATACTCTAGGCGTGAATGAACCAGTGCATAGTAAATTGTTAATAGCAGATTATGTGGTACAAGTTTACGTAGATAGTACATTTGTTCATGGCGATGTATAGCAACCTTTTTACTGACGCAATATGTGGCTTCTAGCACAATCTGTTGTCTATTAAAACTCCAAGATAGTTAAATTCTTCTACAAAATCTAGTACAAAACATTGTTCCGAACAACACACGCTATCGCATTTGGGGTGATGACAACGAATATTCTCAATCTGTACTCGACAATTAGACAATGAAAAACACATAGCCTTGGACTTATTACTAAGGACCATTTAGTGATAGTTCAGCCAAATTCCAAGCAGATCGAAATCAGCTGCCAGTTCTCTGTTTATACTAGAAAACTAAGCTTTGCCGATGCGACGAACACATTTTTTTATTTCTTTAATTTCTCTCTTGCTTTTTCCGCGATCCCTTTCGTTCTTCGTATAGCTCTAGTCATCCATGAGTTCTTGTTGTGTGCGGACGCAATTTGTAAATAAATTTTTGTACAAATTGGGTTTAAACTTTGCGTCATCGATTCGACAAATGATTAGTCTTAATATATTAAAAAATATGGTTAGTCTTCTAGAGTTAAAAATGCCTAAGGACTTAAAATAGCTTTTCCGATCTTTTTAATCACCAGACTACTTATTCCATCTATTTCACATGATTTTTTTGGCTTAAGAATGTTAATTACGGAAAGCAACTCTGCATTCGTAGCGTTGTTTCTCTTCTGCAGATAAGAATTTACTGGTTTCCTTTCTTATCCCCGGATAAGAAAAAAAGCCTTCTTTTTTGAAAATGTTGCAACATCGGCAATTGATCTTGCGCTGTCAAATTTGTACACATTTTACATCCGGCATATGCGTATCGAAAAACTCGGATATCCATGTCGGATGCATTGGCTCCAATATGAACACCCTAATTTAAGAGTTTAACCATAAACTTCTTGGTTGATGTTGAGGTGCGGAAATCGTTTCACCCTCCCCAAAAACTACTACTTTAAGTATATTGTGGGTGTAGTATAGTTTTTTTTTTTTTTTTTTTTTTATATAATTTACGCGCGCCTAAGGGGTTAGATACCCTTTTACTGTTGCTAGTGCCCGGGCGGAAAGGTAGGAGGAGCAGAAAGGAAAATTGTTTTGTAGTGGTTTGAAACTCAGGTGTGTTTGTGTTTGGTTTCGATATTCGCTCTCCAGGGATGGGAGTCCGAATAGGACGGAGAGTTTTTTCTTCACTCAGAGTGATTCGAGGTATAATTCACAGTATTTTTTTCTGTGCTTGAAACTCTACAACAGCCAAATCTATGTGTCAGTGTTATGCCTTCACAAGCGGGTCAATAAGTCCGTGACTTTTTGAATTTCTGACCTCTTTACTGAAACAGCAACACTGCTCCTGTCAACAGGCATCTGTCAGTTGACTCCTGTCAAAATTTAAACTTGCTGTGTCAGTTAGTTTGTGTTTGACAGCTATTTTTATCAGACTACTCACTAATTTGAGGAGAAAATGGAAAAAAGTGAATTTCGTGTGCTTAACTTCACAGGAAGGTTTGGCGTTGTTTAATCGCAATATGGGTGAGTTTTTGCGCCGTTTTGTAACCGTGGCCGAAACATGGATCCATCACAACACACCAGAGAACAAACAACAGTCAAAACAGTGGGTTTCTAAGGGTGAATCGGCGCCAAAGAAGGCCAAGGTGGGTTTGTCAGCCAATAAAGTTATGGCGACTGTTTTTTGGGATGCACGCGGGATAATCCACATTGACTACCTTCAAAAGGGAAGAACAATCAATGGGGAATATTATGCCAACTTATTGGACCGATTCAATGACCTCATTTGGCCAAGAAAAAAGTTCTTTTCCACCAAGACAATGCAAGGGTGCACACATGTGCAGTTGCCATGGCAAAAATCCATGAATTGGGCTATGAATTGCTCCCTCATCCACCCTATTCTCCAGATTTGGCTCCGAGCGACTACTTCTTGTTCCCAAACCTGAAGAAATGGCTTGGTGGAAAAAGATTTGACTCCAATGATGAAGTCATCTCGCAAACAAAGGCCTATTTTGAGGACCTCGACAAATCATTTTTTTTGGAAGGGATAAAAAAATTGGAGAAGCGTTGGACAAAGTGTATAGAGCTCAAGGGAGACTACGTTGAAAACTAAAATTATTTTTTTATCAAAAAATCTGTGTTTTATTCCAAAAGTCACGGACTTATTGACCCGCCCTCGTAGCTCTCCAGGGGTGGGAGTCCGAATAGGACGGAGAGTATTTTCTTCACTCAGAGTGATTCGAAGTTATAATTCGCACTAGTTTTTTGTGGTTGAAACTCTACAACAGCCAAATCTACGTGTCAGTGTTATGCCTTCACACGCAGAATTTTTCTGTCTGAGTTCCAATTACACAAATGAAAAACTGACTTGCCATGGGCGATTGCTAGTACCACTACACCACGCCCACACTATAAGTGTGTGTATATTAGGCCTAGTTTGGTGAATATAGCACCAACGCAGATTGTAATCAGGCCTATGTCTTAAGTTATCCTCTGTCATTAAAACTGCATTGGCAACTGGCTCTTCTTTCTGTAACAAAAGTAATAGTTGCTAGCACAGTTTCATCATATCTTTGTGATTACAGTGATATTTATTCACAGGACTTATTCATTATTCTGCTAGATTTATTACCTCTTTTTTCCTTCTTGCTGTTTCCTTAAAATGTGTGGTTGAACCTCCTGTCATAATCAACATGTCGTTCCGGTTTACCTGAGCGTCCTGTAAATAATCTTTAGCTACATATCAGGCTAAAGTTCGTAACGGAAAGGTCCTTCTGCATTTTAAACAACTTAATTTAGTTAATTAACCGAAATCATCTTAGAGTCGAACACGAAATTTATTCAATGGGTTTTAATGCTTCATTGTAAAGGTTTCTTGCAAGATATTATATACATTTTCACCTTTTAGTTTTAGCTCTTAGCATAGTCCTTGATTCTAGCAATTGCTTCTCCTATTGAACTGATTACTACACAAATTTAATTTGAAATTCGGACACCGTATTGTGGCAGGTACATAACTCCTACTTTTGTTTTCTCTGAAAACTGTGTAGAATTCGAAAGCCAGGTGGATTGTTGCACCATCCCTTCAATGTGTAGTCTATATTGAAGGAAATTTCAAAACGACTGCATGAAACTACATTGAAGTCACATCTGAAAAGGCCTTGATTCCGGAGAATGGTCATTACTAAGAATTAAAATCCTACTCTGCACTTTTTCAACAAGCCCCATTAATACCGAAATTTCATACGAATGGATATTTACACAATGTGTCCTTTTAGGTGTCTGTCCTTGCTGGAAGAAACCTTCAAAATTAAACTGTAAAACCCATCATCACTATAGCACACTTGAGAACTAGGACGGTGCATTACAAATTGACACAATTTGAACCGACACAAATGGAAATGTCTCCCCTCAAACCCAATCCACGAAACAAACGGCCATTACGCAAAACTGCGTCAAAAAAGGACCGACGACAACAAAAAACCCATACAAGTATGCAAAGATGCAACCGATATAATATCTCTCAGCATGAATAACTCTGCCCTATTTATCTATTGTTCCGCCAGTAACAGTATTTCAACCTGCAGTAGTTGTAAGTACTACAACTGTTAAAGCACTATGTGCCCTAGTTTTTTACCCTGAAAAATAAGAAAGATATTTTCCTTGATGTCTTGTGATGTGAAAAAAATATCCTACACCAGCAAAAAGCTCAGTCTCAGTTCAAGTACTCGCCTGTATCCGTACTCGTACTCGTATATTCAAAGATAGCTGCAGAATATTTATTATGTTCTCGTACGTCATGAAGTATAATTTTCGCTCACGACTTTCACGAGCTCGAGTACGTATGTGTATTCGTTAACTCTCATGTGAATTGGAGGTAGGTACGCGAAGAGACAATGATTATCGTAAAGATACAACAAAAAAAGAAACAAAAAGAACTAGGCCAAGTTGATAAGTTCCATAGACGTGCTTAGATGAGTGAAAGCGAAATTTATTGGCGTGCTGACGTATGTTGTAGTAAATAAATGTCACGACTAGGTCGCACACGCTTGCTTCTGTATTCGAAGGAAGTCGACGAGTATATTTAATGTCCTTATCTGACGTTGTGCTATGAAATTAAGTAACAAAATAATAATGCTTCTTATAAGAACAGTGGAAATGTTTCTGTAAAATATACATTTTTGAGAACTTTTCAGGCTTCGGGAAGAAATACCTCAACAGAACCAGCACCCATCAGTCTAATGCGAGGGTTATACCATTTGCAGTTAAGATCATATGAAATCCAACTGTTAATGTGAACCCCAACTGAGGACGCCAGAGGGCTCGCCTCATCAGAAACTCTTCTCTGAGCCTTGCCAGAGTTGCATTTCTCGTGATCCCATTTCGACGAGTGACTCAATCATAACTCAGTGAATCCATATGTCCGCCTGCGTTCAGAGAAGCTTTTCCTTCGCGAAGTATCTTGGAGAGGATTCAGAAAGGCTTTACGAGTAAGTACAGCTTGACTGCTCGATATAGACTCGGATATTTCAATCTCTTCCCGTCGGGATGTGGTATATTGGAAAGCAGACGCTAAATTTCTTAAGGAGAAGCGAGACAGTAGTCCTCCAAAAAGATACCAGCATCGCTTCCTAGACAGGTTTTGAAGGTAACCATAAAATTTCGGTTACATTCCTTTCTAACTCAGATTCTGGCTAAAATTATTTCTCTCGATTATGTCTAGGCGTGATCCGTCGGAAGGTACAGCTACGATACATCATCTGTGTATACAGATACAGAGATCGTTAACCAGTGAATAGACCAATATGCAACACAGGAGTGAAGAATCGAAAGATCTTGTCGAAGTATGGTGTATAATCCTGTCGGGTCACCTCCATACTCCTAACTAATTTAACGTCTATTCTGGAGGTCTCTATTTCTTAATTTCTCTCTAAGAAACACTGCCAGTGTTCTGGCCGAATCTCTTTCCCCTACGAAAGGATAGTTATTTAATAGCAAACCAACAATGAGACGTCTAACAAGAGGTCCTCAGAAGTATCATATGCAGCAGAGTAAGTCGCCTTGACGACCTGCACAACCACCCGACATACTTGGCGCTCAGATCAATAAGGAAATTTCAAGACTAAGACGTACGAGTAGTCTTGGAAAAGAGATGGAGGAGGTGTTCTAAAAATGTTTCTAGAAGCTCCTCGACAAGACACATGAGCAATGTTCTAAGTATGGAAAAAATGACATCTTTGGTAGGAGAATTGGTAACCACAAATTGCATGACAACTTGTCTGACAACCGACTTTGGCTTATTGACTTTGTGGCGGGTTCTTTAACCAATACAAATGGCCACATGCCGGTCTTCGGATCATGAAACGCTAAACCAAATTGATCATTCTGCGATAAACGTTACAGGTATTTCGGATATCCGAACATCTGGGAGGCCAACATTGACTTGGATCACCACCTTGTTGCAGCCAAGGTACAAATGCGGATTTCCCAACCGCCATAACAAAGAAGATCTAGTGTGAGAAGGTATAACGCAGAAAAGCTGCAATCGCAAGACACCGCCAGGGTCTTATATGTTTAATTTAGGGTGGAGCACGGATGCATGAACAATTTTTTTTTTTGAGATTTGGAATTCGTATGGGGAATCCCCCCCCCCATGTTAAAAGAAAAATAAATGTAGTTTTTCGATTAGGTTGGTTAAGATCTTCTACCTCAGCACTAACCTAAAAAATTAAAATTTGATTCAAGATTATAAATATAAAAGTAAATAGATAGATAAAAGTGCGCAAAATATACTATATATTGGCAATTAGAATTTTAACTCAATAAACATTACGTACTCGTATGTTATAATTAAGATGCTTGTAAATCTTGTTTTGTCTCAAATTTAGGCCTTGTCTTCTGTGATTCTATTTTGGCCTTTATTGCGCCTAGTCGGGACTTTTTTGTGTACAGAGAATTGGCAGGTTCCGTCGTTCTTTTTCTTTACAGCTCGTTCAACAGCCTGGGTATGGCACGGAAGCCTTAAAAAGAACACTTCACCTTCACCACCAGATTCCACGATGCTCCGAATTTCTTGGTCACACAAGTTTTGCATAATCGGTGGGTCAGAAACCTTTTCTTGTCAATTTATTAAATTGATATACGTTGATGCATTGAAGTTAATAAGCGGCACTTCAAACAGCCTGGGTGTGGAACACCGAGGCATATTACGTGCTTCTAACCCTTAAACCAATGATGTCAAAATCCAAAGTATTTTCTTATAAGAATGTGGGATCTAATAGGATTTTACGAATTTAAGATTAGTTTATCGAAAAAATGTTATTTGGAAGCGCCAGGTGACAAAAAGTTAAGACTATAGACGGTCTTGTGGGTTAACTGTAAACAAATAAAGTCTTATGGTTCATTCAAAAATAAAAAAAAAAAACAATTTATTCCAATGCAAACGTTAATTACGGGCAATACAAAATTCCTATTTTTGGGTGTGATATCTCTTGAAACAGTTCTTAGCTTTTGAAAAACACAAATGTATATTGCATTTAGTGCGCAAGATGTGGGTATCTGACTTTTTACAAAGCTTGCAAGAGTTTTTTGATCCCCATTCGGGAAAATGATTAGTTTCATCAAATCTAACACTTTCTACTGGATGCACACCTTTTTTGCCAAGGAATCTTTTTCTATTGCAGCACAAAGTTCTTTGACGATGCTCAACCTAAACTCACACCTGGTGATATCTTTAATTTGTTCCGATGCATCTGTCATTCGATTTTTTTCGGCATTCCGGCATTAGTAATAGCCATAGTCAGAAGATGGTAAAATACCCTGGCGGTCATGTCTTGCGTTTTTATTTGGAGTCCATTTGGACCCATATAGGAGTCCACCAAATCAACATCAGCCATATGGGTGTTATACTCACGTATAATTTGTGGACAATCAAGAGACGCACATTTTTTCTTTTCTGTTATACCGTGGAATTTTTGACGGCTGGATAGTTACATTTGTTTTCAATAAAGACTTTGTACCAACGTAAGTAATATGTGGTAATATCGCGCATCCGACCTATTCTGTTTGAATAGCCTCACGAAGCTTTTTTCAATTCCTCGCTTTTGTCGTTCGGAAGCTTGCATCTTTAAGTACCTAGACTATATATACCACGAGCTCGAGGATACACCAAAAGAGGCAAGGATGATAAAAATTGTCGAAATATGTGATGTGATTCACAAGCTTTGCGACAACCTGATAACAACATTTCCTGTTGTTCCAATATTTGGAGTAGCTGGCAAAATTATGTCATCATTTTTAACTCCCGTATAAATTTCATATCTGTATGAATAGCCATTGCTGTCACATAATACTTTATACCCATGGATGGGGTTTACTGCTGCAGATGATGGACCATTTTTGTTGAACACATTTGTTCATCAACACATAAGCTAGCATTTTTGGTATCAAAAATACGTCGAAACTTTTCGGATACGGAAAATTGGATCGTATCCCACTTCACCTTTTTTGAAGCGTTTTGACTCTTCATTGAACCATAAGTTATTTTTCTTTGTGTATGTGTCGAAACGCGTATTCAGCCAGTGAAGTTCGATATTTGAATACCGAAAAATAGACATAAAAATTAGCACTCCTATAAATCGCCGGATCCCGTGCTTGTCAACCTTGAACTGGGTGTTGACATTTTCTATAATAGTTGTCCGATTTGTTTCAAGGCAGATCATATCAGTCAGATCGTCAGTAATAAAGTATGAGAGCAATTCAAAGTCTAAAAATATAAAATGTTTACAACCAAAGTTCTTTCGAAATACTAATCGCCTCCAGTGAAGCCACCAGCTGATGGAATAATTCGTGGACCAGAAGATTCTTCCGTAGTTATGGGTGATCGAGCCCTTTTTATTGGCTCAAACAGCGTTACCACATTTTTGTGGACATGGGCAACACAACCGGAACTTCATGACTTGCCGTAGCTGTTGTCACTTGATCTGGAGCATCAGTTATGTTCAGACTCAGATTGCTCACGTTCAAGGACAAGTTAAAAGCTTTGACAAACGATAAATTGTCCATGAGTTGCAAGCAGTTGTTTACGTATCATTTCATTTTCTTCGGGTTTTAACACATCACAACAATAATCTGGGTCTGCAATCTCGTCATCCAAAGCTTCGAACTCATCGTCTGATTTATATGAATCCATCAACACTGCTATTTCTTCATCATTCAGCGCGGAAAGTCTTATTTTTTTCGTCCTATCGCATTCCTTATTCCTCCAACCTTGGGCGAGACATCTTGACTCAGCTAAAACATCAACTAAATACCGACAGAAAACACAAAAGTAAACACAATTGGGACTACATTTTTTCACAGCTAAGTCACTAAGACCGTCTGCAAATGGTCTTCACCAAAATACGATTTTCAAATTGTTTCTTATTGTCGCACAAAAATCACAATAAATCATTTCACCTGTTTTCATACAACTTCATAAAAATTTTCCACTGAGAGCTTGCAAATCAGTTCTACTAGTGACGTTTATTGCCCGCCAAAACACACATGTAGCTATGGGAGGAAAAAAATAATCCAGTTGGTAGACCAGCATTTTATCGAAGACTGTCTACAGACGGTGTTAGTGGTTTAAGGATTAATATGCGCCGAGTTGCCAGTTCTCTAATGTGTTCATTGTTATATGTTACCATAGCAAAAAGAATGTTTTCAGGATGCACGTTCTTAAGTTCTTCTGGAAGATGTCTGGAGGTCCTAACTATGTTAAAAAAGTTGGTGTGTACCATCCTTGCACGATGATTTATTATTGATGGAGAACCAAGTTGGCGCGTAAACCTTAAGAACTTTTTAAGAAAAAAGCTAAGATCATCCCGGTACCAAAAAAGTCTAATCCTTCGTCAACTTCCGATTTGGAAAGGTTTTTGAAAAGATCATTGCTAATCATATTACGAGTCACCTAAATAGCTTCAATTTATTGTCTCCTGTACAGGGCTCTTTCTGAGCCCAACATACCTGTTCAACGGCCTTGATAAAGTTCTAGACGATATAAGATTAGACTTAGCTTACTAGACTTTTCAAAGGCCTTTGACACGGTGAATCACGATATTCTATGTAAGACACTTGAGCTCTATTTTGATTTTAGTGACTACATGGTGAGATTAATAAGGATCTATCTTTCAAATCGATAGCAAAAAGTTTTTGAAGAGCAGAAATACTCTCGCCCGAAAATTATACACGCTGGTGTACCTCAGGGTTCTATTCTGGGCCCGATCATATTTTGTTTATATATAAATGACCTACCACAAGTTTGTTGCAATGCACTTATACATATTTATGCTGATGACACACAGATATATTTATCTCGACCAATTAGACAAGGGGAAGATCTCGCGGCAATATTTAATTCAGATTTATCCTTTATAGTGAAATGGGTGTAAAATAATTTATTAATCTTAAATCCGAGCAATGTAGCGCGTATTTAAGCAGACCTGCATAAGCTTTGGTTGTTTTCCAGCCTTACTCCTACGGACAGTAAGCTCAGGCTGATTAAGACTTTACTTGTACCAATCTTTGACTAAGCCATAGCTGTGTACTCCAAACTAGATTCAAAATCTCTTGTTGGCTTTAATGACATGGTGAGATATGTTTATGGAATGAGGAGATTCGATTTGTTCTTGGTTTCTCATTCCATAGCTTCTGGGAAATAAGATGCTGTGTTCTTATGCACAAAATAATTCTGACTCGTTCTCTATCATATCTTTATCAGAAACTGCAATTTGTCCAGGCAACCCGAATCTTTAACGTTATAACGCCTACTTGTAATTATTGACATACGCCCATGTGAGCCAACGCGCATGAGACATTTTGCTTCGAGATTTATTTGACATATCTTCTGGGAATCCACCTGATAAAACCACTGACACAATCTTGTGCAAGTACTGTTGATCTGTACTTAAATCCTAAGCCATTTCTGGTAGAACATTCCCTTCAAGAGTCGAAATGTATAAAAGGTATGCAATTGTTCACAGATTTCAAGTGCTCTTCCTAAAGGCCCGAAGCACATCCATCAAGGTGTTGAAATAAGTGTCTTAAAGGTAGTTCATTCATGTGTAGGAAACATATTATCCATTGAAGTGGTTTTTGAAATTTTGTCTCAAGTAGTCTTGCCGTCAGAACCGATAGCCATAAGATGATGTTGAGGAATCTCTTAATCTGATAGAAAACTTCTAATTGCAATTTGTACTCCTTTGGCCGAAACAGTGTTAGGAATTACATATGGATCCTGGCTCTTGCAGCAAAGAGATGTGCTCTTCAACAATTGTAGTTTTGTAGATTTTCCCATTTTTTCAATTAATTTTATGGTTTTGTCTTTCCTGCCATCAAAGTATAAAGCAAATATTTCTGCAGTTGTCTTTTCGTTCATTAACTTCTCTCTGGTTTTGCTTTTCTCTCTTCATATTTTATGTCTGTCCATGACGCCGACTTCAGATCCAATATCAAACCAAACAGACGACGCTATCGCTGCTGCTGCCCTATCTAATGCTCCATACCTATCATATGTCTTCGATAATGTAGGAAAATCAACGCTTGAGGAAATTATTCTTTTCTTCTCAGGAATGTGTTTTTCTTTGGGCGGAATGAAGTTATCCGTACTTTTGGAATTCTCAAACGCTGACGATGAGGTTGAGGAAGAGGATGTCGAAGAAGTACTAATCTCCAAAACATATGCTTTCAACATCTGTATGATTCTGATTCTTGTTATAGTAGGAATTTCAATTTTGGATGTTACTATAGCTGCTACTTCTGGAAAGGTGGGCTCTTTTGCAGTTTCCAATTCGAATTTAAGCTGATGTCTCGTCCATTCGTAGTACATTATTGCATCTTCATAATTAGGCAGAACGTTTTTTTTTCATATAATAAGAATCACCAAAAATAGGACATGGGATGGTAAGGGTTTCAGCGTAAAAAAACACTTTTTTTGTGAATTTTTTTTTAAAGTATGGTAACAGAACGTCTTAGAAAAATAACAATCTGCGGTGTTCACTATATGTCTATATTTAGTCAAAGTGTCATCAAATCCTCCCACCAACGTTCTATGATTATTTTTTTTTTTCATTTTTGGTGGAAAGTGTAAACTGCTATTTTCCACGAAAAATTCCGCCATTTTGTGGGTTGGAAACCCACTTAATGTAAAAAAAAATTGTTTACTAAAAGTTGTGGGGAGGTATTTTATATGTAGAAAATGTGTACCAAGTTTGAAATGAATCGGTCAGCTAGTTTTTAAATGACAGTGAACACGGACTTTGAAAAAGTAGTTTTGAGAAAAACGCGTTTAAAAGTTTATGAGCTAAAAAAGTGAAGAAAAACATTTTTTTTTTCAAGTTACACAGAATCATCGATTCCAACTCCATAGAGTAGACTCCCTGTAGCAGCTTCGATATCTTCAGCCTCTTTTTTCTCAAGTCTTTGTTTTATCCTGGCTTCTTTGCTCTGCTGCTCACCTTGGATCTCGTCCCTGTCAATGCGATTGTTGTCCCCCAATCTTGCGTATTCAAGGGCGCTTGAGCCTAACGTTCATATCCGACAGAAGGGTGATAAAAGAACCAGCACCTTCGTTGAAAGTGGATGCGAATTCAACAACTTGTTTGCTGCGAGATAATTTTTTGGGTGCAATTCTCCAAATTAGCTGGTTCAAACTTTCGTTGGCATTTTGAGTAAAACCTCCAAGACCTCGTCCTTACTCAAATCTTCGTAAATCGGTTTGATCGCTTGTAAGACATCTTCTGGAAGTGGAGTGTAATTATTTCTGAAATTTTCCACTCCTGTTGTGGCCAAAGCTTTTTGATATGGACACCACGAGTTCTCACCGCTCGGGCATTATCGTGTTGAGGGTTATCGTCTGTTGACTGCTGGTGGTAGAACTTTGCCCAGATTGCATTTTTCATTTCCTCTAGCGAATTACAATTATGCCTTATTGCTGCTCCGTAGTATTGACTATTTTCCGGTGAGTTTTCCTTTACCGCCGACTACTTTATTTCGCCGTATTTTACCAACGTTTTTCCCTGTTTTCACAACTTTATTTTTACAGTATTTTTTACCAAATCACATAGACGTTTTCCCATATTTTTTGCACGTGACCTACACATCTTTTTCATTTAACATATAGTAAAATTTTCACCGTAAGGTTCAGCTTTCTCTAAATTGCCGTAAGCTTTACTGTCACCGTCTCCGATATCGTTGCTGATCTTTGCTCCGTTATTTTCTTCTGAGCGGCGAAACATTTCGATAACAGCAGTATGTAATTTTTTTTTATAATTTGCAAAGCTGACAGTGCAAACTACTTATGAAAATATCAATAACTGTTCTAGACCAATATCCAATCCCGGAAGTGACACCAAACAATGAACTGAAGCCTTGCTTCTGCCAGGTGCCGTCGTTAGAAACGGTCAAGTGTCAGACTCCGAATTTGCACTTGTTTTCTGTTTTTCTTCGTCTGCGGCGGAAAGAAGAAATTTTCCAACAGTCGTTTTGACGCAGAAGCAAATCGATTTCATAAGACCCAATTAAGACGGTTTGGATAAAAAATTACTTGCAATGTTCATGAGACCGCATAATATATTGCAGCCTGCTAAACACAAACCTAACATACGCATTGCAAAAGCAAATCTGGTGTTGATTTCATTGCGATGACCAGTTTTTTCACTCGACGGTATAAAGCGCGGATCACAATTGGCACATTTCACTTGGATTTGAAAGCCAAGACCTTCTTTTTTGCAACTTTTGAACTCAACTGAACCATCACACTAAGCACATTTTACTAAACTTGCGATGGTTGAGAAAACATGCAAAAAATCGGTGACTCTGTAATGTTTTTCAACGTCTTCCGGCACACTCGCACTGGTGTTCATCTTTATTTTCTTCGACGATGGACTTTTTGTAGTAGCCTCATCTTTATTTGCTTTATTTGGATTGGGCCTTTTTTTCGATCTGCACAAAAAAGTTCTTGCACTTTTTCGGCCATAGCTCGAAACTTTACATAATCTCGTCATTTTTTTACAGAAAATTTCTTGACAAAATTTTAAAATCGAACCTACAACGACAAACTGTTGTAAAATATTGTACAGTGTATAGTATACATACAATTATAAAATATGTCTTTATGGCTTTACTAAAGAAAATATTCTCGAAACAGGATAATTGACCAGAATAATAGAAGTGAATAAGGTGTTTACCTACTCTCAGCTGCACTGCCTTCCCGAACGCCCGCTGCTGTCAGAACTATAGTGTTAAAGGACAGGAGACTAACTAGACAATAACTCCAAGAGTTTTGCTCAGATCGACTTAAAATTTTGGGAATATATTCTTGAAATATTTAACAATAAGATAAGACAAAAAAATCTATTTTTCGAAAGTGCAACTGTTTGATTTTCCGCATAAATCATTTAAGTTAAATTACATTTTCTTATAGATTTTTTATTATAAGGTTTAGGTTTAGAAGATCATTAGCCCAAGCAGCTAGTAGGGTTCGAATCTGTTTAAGCTCACAGTTATTTCTTTATGGGTACAATACTTGCCCAAAATGTCCTGCCTTACTGTTGTAAATGAAAAATGTTTCCCTCCACACTTTATACAATAGTACTTGTAGCCTTTGATTAATTTCCATCCACTAAAAAAAATGTATTTTATTTCCAGGCAATCTCAGGATCGTTCATACATACATATATGTTTGTGTGCGCATCAATCAACAGATCGATTACGAGAATAAATCGTTTGAAGGCCGTTCATCAGTTGTCCTAGACAAAATGGGTCTGAATGACGTCAAATGAATTGGAAACCCGAGCATTTCTTTATTGAAATTGAATTCCAACTGTCTGAGCCAAAATTAACCTAACAGCAAACGTGGACCAAGGACTCTAGGCAATTTTTCACAAGAGAAGACAAGTCATGAAAAAACAGGAGCACACCATCATGAATTTACAGGACAGTCACTTGGTTCATTTGTTCCTAGCAGCTGCAATTTTTTTCTTCACCATCGGTAAGTATCAGGATGTAGGTTACATACATATGTACAATGAGTATGCACATCCATGCAATTGAAGTCAATTTTATTACGAATAGTCCTTTTTTATTTATAGAGGCCTTAGGTTAAGATTTTTCTCTTGAAGCAGTAATGATACGTATGTACATACTCGTGGAAAGATATTTCTCTTTTTGAACATGTATTCAAGAATGAAGAAAAAAAAAATCCTTACAAAGTATATATGTATGTACATATTTGCAAATGTCAAACAACAATCTGAGTGATATTTTCATTATACGAGTAACGTGGAGAAATCATATTTCAATTTTCCTTCATGAGTGTCATCGAGATGAAAGCTCTTTACATATTCCTAAAAAGGACACTCGAATGTTAAACAAGTAGAATACGCTGTCGCATGAGTCTTTCGGTTGTCTGTCGAAAGTAAAATGGTGGGCTGAAAAATCTGTGGAGCTTGGAGGTGGCATGGGTTTTTATTGCGATTCTACAAAGGACAATCTCATCAGATAAAAGATGAGGAAAAAATAAAATGAACATCGCATGGCATCGAATGAGGGAAAGAGTGTCGTGACATTTGCACAATTTCAAATTTGTTTGCTCATCCTGCAATGACCGTGACCGCCGTCACATCCTGCTGATATGCAAATTGAACAATGATGATGCAGCGTGCATTACATTGACTCCGTTCCTTCCTGCTACAAGTATGAGGAGTATGAGTCTTGGTCGCATTTTACAAATGTATGTGGTCGTCATTCTTTTGTTTGCAGTCCATGGTACGTTCGTAGGAGCTTGTGGTAGTCTACGAATTGCAGCGGGTAAAACTGATCAAATATTTGTGGTCCCCAAGGGCTTTGTACAATATAAACACTGGTCTTCACTGAAAAGTGCAGAGCACATGGAACGTCGAATCTGAAAAGCAATAAGTTTCAATTTTTCGGTTTGCTCCCTTTTAGAGCTGAGGATACTCATATCTGACCTTGTGCTCAATTTGAAGCTATCTTAAATGAATATATTTGCATATTTTATGGAATGCGGCTGCTAGATACTAATACGGATACGAATACATGCTGGGACAGACTATCGGGTTGTGCTATTAAAATGTCAACTTATGAGCTTGGTCAATAGAAACAACAGCATCCATTCAGTATCCAAGTGTGTTAAGGAGCTTTAGATTGAATTTTAAAGAAGCAATGTCTGGGCGTCTGTCGGCTGGATTTTCATTTTCTCCTTTCGATATTTTGTGTTTGCCAAGTTATGAATTTCGTTAAAATGAAAAAGAAGATGTGACACCAAAATGAATTCGTTAAGAAACAATTTACGAGTATATAAAGCTATTGTACTCCGGGAAGATTGAAAAAATGGCAAGTTGAAGTCCATTAAATATTTTTGAAAACATTATTTCCTGGAAATTTGGGAGTACAAACGAGCCAAAAGAAAGTGTGCGGCAGTCCGGCTCAGGACGAATGCCATCACCAGCACGTGTATAATGGAAACTGTGCAGTGACAAAGTATTGACGGTCAGATTCTAGAGCAGAGTAAAGAAGATGAACATCCTACGTTCTTTTGAAAGAGTTTAGGTTCCGAAAAAATTATTTATAGTCCCGACCTAACACCAGGTAACTATTTCTTGTTCTCTAATTTAAAGAAGGACTTTCATGAAGAGCTCAACGTAGCGATTTCGATTTTGATTAATGATGGATTATGTAGATGCCGTCTTCAAACCAACGCCTAAGTCTACAAGTGTACACAGCATTCAATATCGCAACATAAATGACGAATCATTTCGCGATTTTCGCAATAAGAACAGGCACATGCTGACGATGCAGCAAGCCGGCAGCACATTAGAAGAATTAACACTATTACTAACGAGCTTAGTGAAGGAGGTAAATGAAAACATAATGCCGCAAAAGGAATGGGTGGTTCCTTGCCTATATCCGATCGAGTTTTTCTCAGAAATGGTTGGAGCACTTCACGATGGTGTTAAATCATTTGGACGCAATAATATCGAATATAAAAAAAAAAACATTTCGAAACTGTATGGCACTCGAAAGACTACGGGCACTTAATCCCTGAAAAGGTTTCAGACGCTGCTCCAAATGCACGGGCATATAATTCGAAAGGCAATCATGCGAGAAGTTAGCGCTTGGAAAAATCAATGTTCTCTGAGGGTGTGGGATGAAGAGGTGATCGTCAAGTTTTTTAAGAAGGACAGCCTGGGGAGGATACTACAAGGTGGGGCAAAGTAATGCCATAATGTTAATTGGCTGCCATTTAGTTAGAAATGAAAAAAACTGAGCTCTGTTTTTACGAAAGTTAAAAGAATGATATCAGTCAAATGACACATTTGTGCTCGTTTTACGGCATTTCGAATTGTTTCTCGCAAAATATTTGGCTCCAAATTGGTGATTTCTTCTTTGATGTTTGCTTTCAAGACTCGCAAGGTTTGTGGCTTGTTGTGGTAAACGCGAGATCTCAACATGTCACAAAGGAATAAATTTGATGCTGTCAGACCTTGCGATCTGGCCGGACAGTTCAAACCGTCAAAACGGGAGATCACACGGCCTGGAAATTTGTGCATTGTACATTGTGCAGGACGATGGGGAAAACCACTACGAAATTCACGCTGCGTTAAAACAACAGCCCGGAAATTGGTCTAATAAGCAGTAGCAATAATTCCACGTTCTTCAGGTGTGTATTGCTCCATTGCTTATTGCCAATTAATTCTCTATCTGTCTACATCATAAATTTCAAAGCACAATAACACTTAACGTCATTTGCAAAAATTATGGCACGTTTTAATTTATGATATTAATTTTGCCCCACCTGGTACTAAACGGTGTCACAAAATTCACGCTAGGCTACAATTTTACACCATTTGTGTGGTAAAGTGTTGCCAACTAAAAAAAATAGATAGCATGACACCTGACAGTTCAGAGTTGTTAAAAATGGAGCGCTACACGAAAAAACAGCACGTTTTCATTCTTGAACTTTATTTTAAAAATAATAAAGGTTTGGCAGTTACAGTTTGCAAATTTTGTACAAAGTATGGTCGGCCATAGTGAACTCTGGCCGTCGTTCAAGAAGTCGTGTAAAACAAAACTTCGAAGCAGTTAGGCACTGTTGTCAAGAATTTGACATGTCGAGAAGCTCTCCACAGCGCACTGTCACAAAACTTTCAACATGGAAACTTTCAACAAAAGAATGCGTATGTGCCAACAAAGCCGTTAAGGCCATTTACCCGACATACTATTCCATACATAACCCAATATTATATATTTTATGGATCAATAAAAAAATTAAAATTTTTAGTTAAAACCTCTTGAATGCGACACCCTTTATATGCAATATTTCGGCTTTGCGCAAAATAGGATGGAATATAATAGGACACGAATAAGTAGGTCACTCTTTTCCCAAGTGATAACTAGCAATATTTTTTGCACCGTAATGGGCAGTGACATTCTCGTCTAAATATCTGAACATACGCTGACCATGTCTGCTAACCGTCACAAGCAGAGGAAATCCTAGGATTGTATAAATTTTCCTTATCAATTTCGTCCGATGACGGATATCCACTATTTATGGGCATGGATATCTGTCAAGAAAAGGCTTTAAATCTTCTAAAAGAATTAATACTATTAATTAATAATTTAATACCAAGATCAAGCTACGAATGTTTCGCTTAAGAGTCACGTCCGTGCTGGTATTATGATGTCAGTACTATTATCAAAAGCTGAAGACATTCCTAATAAGATATCCTGTACCATCCTAAAAGTTTTCTATCAAAATCAAATCTCAAACAACACTCCATGAGAACTGGTCTGAAGCCAATAGACATTAAGGCGTGAAGATTAGTTAAATTCGAAGAAAGCAATGCAATGTAATTTACCTACCCAGTCAGGTAGAAGAGACGATAAACATAAGCTAGCGTCTCATGAACCGGTTGCTAAGATATCGAAGACGTACAAGATGTCTTATGCACGCTTTGTTTATGGAAAACTCCACACGAATTGCTGAGGGAAATTAAGAAGAAAATTCGTTGTCAGATATTTAAAAAAAAAAATCCGAACAACGACAAACAGTCCTATTAGATGTTCCTGGTCATATTCGTATGCAACTTTCAATTTGTCTTTTAAAAAATCTTGAAATTATTTCGCTTTCAATGGTTACAATGCCTACAATGACTAGGCTACTATATACGAGTAGTATGATTAAAAAATTTGCTAAAGAACCACTTGACCTGATTTTTCTCCACCATGGACCTTTTCTCATTTCATAATGTAATCCCTTAAAATAAAAGGCATCGTCTTAATGAATGACGCATCATCACAGAAAGAAAACAGACCAATCATACTTAGGTCAATTTTACCGAAATACCTATCGAAAGTTTGTCGCCCGGATTGTGGCTTTGTACGTGTCAGGTTTATGAATATATCGATCCATTCTGCTTCACCGAACTTGTATTAACTTCTTGTCCGAAACAGTATCCTGACAACAGATGAGATTTCCTTCTTCCGTAATCAAGAAACAGGTGAAACTTATGTAACATGGGTGAGGTCACTTTTCCTGTTCATCTATTATGTATATTTAAATGATTAAAGACCCATTCAGCCTATTGAGACTAAATTTGAAAAGGTACATGTGTAGGTATATCCTTATATCATGATATATTGTAGTTCACATTGAAATTATGTCAGTGTTTGTTTCTTAAATAAATGTTTGGAAAAAAATGGTATGCACCGTAAAAGGGAATATAATCCCTGAAATATTTGTGGTTCAAAAGAAAAAACTGACGAGGGCTCCTTTAATGACTTCGTCACCCTTCGGTGTTTTAATAATGAAAAGAAAATGTCGTATTGAAAAATTTGTGATAAAATTAAAGAAAGCTCTACGCATTGAAGTCGGTGCAGAGATAGTGTGTAGTAATTCGAAACATTATTCTGACAATTAATGATAGATTTGCTGGTCGAGAACAACACTAGCCGATGGGTATGATGCAAAAGATTCTTATGCGTTCACACAGTACGGCGGCGCAAAGGACTTTATGTGCGAGTATTAATGGTTACAAGTATTATGCCTAGGTGTAAACCTTTTCCATACCAACGCACTTGCAGCCAGTCATCCCACGCAAACGAACTTCAATCGTACGACTCCAACAACAATCCGGCTTACTCATCACACCATCAGTCCACACTCTATCGGATGACAATCATCAGACGACTCCAATCATACCACTCGAACAACAATGCAGTTTACGCATCAGACCATCATGCGATGACAATACAGAACGGCATGCAAATCGGCCGATGGTCATCAAGCGTGCCATTGGCTGATAATCAACGGACCAGTGCAAGAAGCGGTACTCACCATAGCTCTCGTGCTGGTATAAAAGGAGGCTGCACTTCTGCAGTGGAGAGTAAAGTAATAATCGTCAGCGAGTTGTACCAAATGGTTGTAGGCAAGGTGTATTAAATAAAGAACTTGAAGTCAAAACTTGAAAGTGGTATTTTATTGCTGCTGGGTGAATTTCTTCTGTCGGTGAATTTGGATTTTTCCTACATAGGTAAAAGAACCAGGTTTCACCACCGAACTATTGCCAATAGCGTGTTTTCACACTAGACTCACTATTTCATGCATAGTTATGTACGAGGGCACACCCAGAAGTACTCGATCTAACAAAGAAAACACAAAAAATTTGGGAAAAAATATCAATGGTTTAGTTCAATACACTTTTCCCAGCGATTTCAATAGCTTCGATACCCTATTTATAGTGAGAATCGTCGAGCTCCTTAAAATAGCCATCAACCACGGAGCCATTTTTTTCAAGTTCGGAAATAGAAAATAATCCGAGGGGGTTTTATCTAGCGAATAACCTGTTGATTTTGGCCACTGCGATGACAGATATGTGATTTCATCTTTCAGACGCTGCAATAAGTTCGCATAATACACGCCGTTGAATGTTTTTCCTTTCTGAAGATGAAAAAAAAAACTGACACCATGACCTTGCCTGCAGATAGAGCTGAGGAAGCCTTCTTTGGAGTTTTCCCTTTGAGTCCCTTGTCTTGACTGTTTTTTCATCACGGGTGTGAAATGATGGACGCCGGTTTCATTCATGGATATGAAACGACGCAAAAATTCGGCTTTCTTGTGTAAAACTTCGCGAAGCACACGATTGAAATAAACATAAACGACGCAGTTTTTGTTCCATTGTGGGTAAACGCGGCATCTTGTGCACAGCTTTCTCATGTCCAATGTTTCAGCCAACATGCGATTTACAGTGATTTATGAAATGCCTACGGTCATCCAATACCATTTTGTGAAATTTTTTCAACATTTCTGGTGAACTCACCTCATTTGGTCGACCACTGCTAGGTTCGCCTTGGCAACTCTTACGGCCTCGCTTAAACTCTGCCACCCAATATCTTATTGTTGTTAACGAAGGAGCAGACTCTCCCAGAGTACAATTCAGTTCCGTTTTTGATCGAGGCCTTTCAAGTGAAAGTATTGTATTACATAACGACGACCAGTTTTTCCCATATTTAAAAATTCATTGAGAGCGTTCACTATTGATGGCTGCCGAACAAATACTAAGCAACATAGCACCGTCAAATTTAAATTAAAATGAACTCATTGTTATGGACCATTTTAATTTACATTATTCGGGTATTTTTTAATGCTCTGGAGAAAAAATACCTGATGGACGGTGGGTTGAAATCTTCACGGCGAAATACTATGTCATGCGGGCAAGACTCTGGACTAGATTTTAACTTCTTGCATTGATAACAACATCGTCTCCTCTTTAGAATTGAAACTGAAATGATTCCTTAATACCTTCTTTATGAACAACTTCAACTGATCAATGCGATTCTTCAATAAAAAAGTGAATGCCGAGACTGATATGATTACAGACACTATCCTCTTTGGAATGAGATCTTAGAGGAAAAGGAAATGGTATGACCTTAACAGTGGCTGTCAGGACAAAAAAAAAACTGTTTTTTTCGGTCGTACGAAACTGCCTACACTTGAGTGGATCGAATGTTCAATGGGACGAATCCACTTTCGCACTCGTCCGCTGGTCCAGATGATATATCTCCCCTCCTTCTGAAGAGGTATTCCCCTATGCTGGCAAAACCACTGAGTAAGGTTTTTCATCAATCCTACCCTTTAAGACTCTTTCCAAGCAGATGGAAGACAGCATTTGTCCAGCCCATGCACAAATGAATGGCACTTGCATCGTTGAAACCGAAAAAGTTTCCTTTTTCGTTATGTGTGTCAATGACAACTTAAGTTGGAATGACTACATATTCGATGGCGAAAAATATACTGCGAAATGTCTAGGTTTCCTTAAGCAATGTAAGAAATATTTCACCTCCTCTAACCTTTCTGCAATATGTTTATACTCCCAAAATTGGAGTACAATGCCCACACCTGGTCAGGTGCCCCTAAGAGCTCTTTGCAATTACTAGATAGGATTGAAAATAGTGCGATAAAGCTCATAGGTGATGCCAATATGACACAGTCATTAGACACCCTCGAAGACTGGCGTAAGGTCTCCTGTCTCAGCTTATTGTATCGCTATTTTCACCACCAGTGCTCTTGCGAAATCGCCAGTAGCATTCTGCCCTTCAAAATTTTAACCGTAACACCCGTCTCGCTATGAATGCTCATCAGTACACCTTCAACCCCATCTTCCGACGTACTCTGAAATATAGTGATTCTTTCCTAAGTCGTACATCTCACTTATTAAATGCCCTGCCGAGCTCTTAATTTCCTTGTCAGTATAACTTGCAAACATTTAAGACCAACGCACATCGGTATCTCTCTTTTTTCTAAACATTTTAAGGGTACATAAAACCCCTTGTGCGCGCGCCTATTATAAAAAAAAAAAACTACTAAGTTTAAGCAAGTCAGCAATGACTGCTATGCCTTACTTTAATGTGCAAAATTTCAACAGAACACAGACACACAGTAGGATAGTGTCTCAAAGGCAGTCAAAATTATTAGTCGCTCGTAAATAACATTAGAAGCTCCGTTCACTATTTATTATGACATTTTGGCTGTCAGCTCTTTGGACAATGCCACCCTACTTACTATGCAGCCAATTCAACACTTGCAGATTGTGTTATGTTTCAATCTACACTGGAGCGCATTAGTTATTCTACAATATGAGATGAAATCCAATTTTGCTATCGTGTCGTAGCCAGAGAATTCAGAGATCTTAGTGAATATTATACTTCTTCCTTTTGTCATACAAATGAATTCTACTACGTCCCATGTTTCCAAGATTATCGAGACGTAGATGGCCGTCGGCTCTCGATATATCTCCAGATGCGGAAATTTCTCAATGACCTCGTGAATTGGTAATACAACTCAAAGGTATCAGACAGAATTTGACATCAAGCTATTTTGTCTAAAATTCCGCCGAATCTCTTCTTCCATGGACTAGAATTTACATTTGGAACGTTTAATTCAAATTGTCTTGGATGGCTTCAAGTCTGATATTCTCAAAATACATGCTAGTAATCATTCCTTCTTCGCCACTTCTAATCCAATATATTCCTTTGCTGTCGACGGAACTCTCTGATTTTCGTTTTTTTTTTCCCAGGCCCTCATCCCTGCTCTTCGGCTGTAGAACGGAAACGGCAGCATATGCTTCCAAAACACATTTCAATTGCACTCAGCAATTATCCATGAATAACACCCGCAACGTCGAAACCGAAAACATTGTATTATAAGTGCGTGTGCCAACGACAACCAGCGTCGGAGGAATAAGCACATATTCGATACCGTCATACATGCTTCGAAGTGGTATAAGAAATATACTCGTATACATCAATCCGTTCGATTTTGCCTGACTACGAGTATTAAAGGCAATACCCCGTTTGGGGTACGATGCTCACCTCTAGTCAGATGCTCATAGGATCTATCTGCACTGTTAGATAGGACTCGAAAACCGTACTATAAAACTCATAGGTGATTCTAGTATTGTGCAGTCAATTGACATATCGCCTTACCTTGTTCTATCGCTTTTTTCAGAAATTGCCGGTATTTTTCCGCCCCTTCAAATCTTCGAGTATAACACCAGCCTCGCTGTGAATTATCCCCTTGCCCGCGCTGTGTTTAAGGATTCACTTAATATTCTGAGCGCGCTCTAATTATGAAGAAAAAAAGCTGGTTCAAGTATCCGTACAATCACGACATGCGTCGGGCCTTCGTTAAATTGCAAGATGATAAGGACATTTGTGGCAAAATTGTGCCAAGCGATAAGACTTATGTAGTTTTGGTTTAATGTTGGATATGTAAAGAATAAAATTGCCATCTTGATAATACACTTGCGTACATAACGGTTAGTTGAGTTAGGTTAAGCCTTTCCAATTAGCCAAATCCTTAGCTAACTGCTTCCCTTTGCACACTCCAAGTCAGTTGAGGTCCTCTTACACTTGTGCGTGCCAGCTAACAAGGAGAGGTCTTCCTTCACTGCGATGCCCTCTGGGTTAGAAGCAGATGGTGTACGTACTATAGTTATTAAAAAATAGCAAAATCAATTCTAACTCCTTTGTTTGTTATTATAAATAAAAGTTTTGAATGTGGGAAATATCCAGATGCTCTTAAAACATCTATCGTGATTGGAATTTTTAAAAAGGGAGACCCTAATGAACTAATTAACTATCCTACTCGTATATCTGTTTTTTTTTTTAAATATTCGAAGAATTAATAGTTAATGGAATGAATACATTCTTAGCAAAGGCAAAATTCTTTAATAAATCATAATTTGGTACTGAGGATACAATTATAGCTTTTTTGTGAAGAATATATGGTAGACTTGACTTAACAAAGGCCTTCAATTTGATGAACCATGAAATATTGCTGCAAAAACTGTTCCGTGATGGGTTGAAATCATTCCTGATCAACAGAAAACAAAAAGTAAATGTAAATGGAAAGAAAGAAAAGTGCCCGAATACTGGTGTTCCACATGGATCGGTTTTTGGGCCTACTCTAGCCTACCCCTTAAGGCTCATTTAGCTGTCTACGTGGATGACGTTGCTCTCTCGTATGCAGCCAATATATATAAAAATGAAATGAATTAACATCTGATCTGCTTGTGCTTGTAATTTGGCTTAACTAGCACAAAATGTTATTAAGTTCAAAAAATAAGGCTATACATATTTGTTTGTCAAATTCTAGCTTGGTGATTGAGGACATTCCTTCCCACCGCCCCAGATGTGATAATGTATGCTGTTCAGATAAATGTTTTGTGCTAGATAGTGTTAAAGAGTTTAGGTACCTCGGGGGTGTTCTAGACAACAAGCTGGAAGTCTCGTATTATGTTAGTATATGTCAGTATATATCGCCACAAAGCCTGCTATTAACAATTTCATTCACGTCCAGAGTATGGTGTTGGGATAATGCGTACATAACAAACCTGATCCCGTAGCGGGTATATATCGATTCGGCACCGATCAGCTGAATTAGGCATCGCCAGAGAGTCAACGGTTTATTTTGCTGTTGGATTTGGGCCTACATCCGTATAAGATTGTACTGACGCAATAATTGAAGCCAGACGATCATAGACAACGCCGTGAGTTTGCTATTTGGTCGTTTGAAATGTTGACCAGAGATGCGGATTTTGGATAAAAAATAATCTTCTCGGGCGAGGCCCATTTTTGGTTCAGCGGCTAATTAAACAAGCAAAATTTCCGTTATTGGAGCGAACACAATACACAAGTATTCGGCGAAACACCAATGCACCCACAAAGATTGACGGTTTGGTGCGGTATATGGCATGGCGGCAATATCGGGCTTCATTTATTTCGAAATGAGGAAGGACACAACTGTCAATGGTTTCAGGAATACAGCGATGTTAACCGACTTTCTGCCATCATATCTCGACAACATCGTTATATCCGACCTGTGGTTCCAACAAGACGCAACGCTCGAAGTTGTAAAAACTAGCGTTCGTCAGTTGGCCGCAGTGAGCATGCGAATTGACACCACTCGATTATTTTCTACAACCAACCACTTTGGACGACCTCGAGGCCAACATTCGACACGCTATTACCAGAGTAACGCCGCACATATTGGACCGACCGCTTGAAGCACTGCCATCGAAGCCGAGACGACCAGTTCAATGTTGTGCTATTCCACTAATAATGGCATGAACGTAGCTTCAAAATAAAGCCAGAATCAATTTTATATCTCACACCGTTGTTGCTTTATTTAAATTTTTTTTCCTCTCACATGTGAACCGTTCTTATCTGGTTCACATGTCTTTAAGATTCTCTTTTCGTCGAATTCCATGTAAAATATGCTGGCACTTCAGCACGTAGTAACGTTTGAGCAAATGTATCATTTTGACACAATTTGAAAAAAGCAGTCAATGTTGTACCTGGTTGTGCTGCTGCTCTTCGCGATGCATTTGGTTCCGTAAAATACACACGTTGGCCATTTTCGAGATGGTCTGCCAAATGAACAACTGTAGAATGTCTTTCATGAATTTGAAATGCAAAAATTCGTTACTACTTATATAGCGCCCTTTTTGATACTGATGTACTTCATCGTTCCGGTGTATTTGCAAATGTATTTAATCGATTTGACCGAATTGCAATATTGAACGTTGATATGGGCTTTGAAAACTTTTGACAATACTCGCAATGGCGAATATGGAAAAATCCAACGATTATCAACTTCAATGTCCACATTTCCCACATTGATAATTGTTGATCTGCAGTTGTCATCAGTTGAGCGACTACGATACAGCGGATAGCCATAATTGCCTGTAACAATGTCCAAAACCAATGCTCTTGGATACCGTTTCGTACACTTTCCATCCACCATACACGGCGAATTCGGATTATGTCCGCCACATGGTCCATGAATCGTATTGTTTACGACAACATCAAACAAATCTGGATCAGTTGCTTGATCAGGTATTGTAATAATGTAGTAGAATTTTTATTCCAACCGTTCACCATTGTAATGTAGGTATTGTGTAGATTATATAACTCTCTCTGTCTTGCTACCCATTTCTTGAATCTCTTTTAGTATGTATTAAATCAGGCAGTTTCTCACCAGCTTTTGAATTGTGCAAACCATTTTTAAATTAAATAAAATAAATTGTGAATAAATTAAAACATGGTGTCGGAAGTGAAGAAATGAAAAAGTAAACGAACTATTTGTGCTTAGTAAAAGAATAAAAAAAAAAAAAAAAAAAGACAAATAAATCACTTCCAGTAGTGAATATTAAACATGTGCCAACCGCAGACAAAAGTAATCGAAAGAAATCCAAGAAAATAAAACCCATCGGGCTCTATAAAGAACATTAAAAAGAAATAAAGTAATATTTACCACGGAAAAAAACATTATTTGTGACATCTAACAGAATTTTCTACATAAAAAGAGGAACAAGAACAAACATGTCAAACGATCGCCTACCATGTGAACTGGACTGTAGCAACCTAGCTTCCGAATGGGTAAATTGGAAAAGGAATTTTTTAATGTACATGATAGCCACCAACAAAATCGAGGAGAGCAAACCACGGAAAATAGCTACTTTCTTGTGGCTTGTTGGCTCAAAAGCAATGGATATATATAATACGTTGTTCCCACACGACACTATTCTGGAATCAGTATTCTCCAATGAACAGTCTGAACCAGTACTTGGTGGGAAGGGTGATCGACAAGGAGATGACAACACCACAGAAACAACTATTAACATCAGCGGACAATGTACGAGTACATTGGAATATGTGTTAAAAAAATTCGATGATTACTGCTTGCCGCGGAAAACACAAAAATGGAAACATTTAAATTTAATTCAATTGTTCAAAAAGAAAAAACAAGGGTTTTCGGAGTTTAAAACTGAACTTCGCAAGCAGATTACTCATTGTGAATTTAACTATGCGTGTGGTGCCTCGTATGAAGACCGAATGCCGAGGGATCGCATTATCATCGGTGTCTGTGACAAGAATTTGCAACTCAAGCTGTTAGATGGAAAGAATGATCCATTAAAAGATGTTGTCGACAAGTGTAAAACATATGAAGCCGCAAATACAAATAAAAATATTCTTCCACAAAGGGGTGAAGGCAATCAATGAGGTAAAGTGCGAAAAATCGGAATCTGATGGTCAAGCATTCGCAATTTTTTCGCGCATGTTTCAACTGTGGTGGAGCATATAAATACGGACACATGGACGAATGTTGAGCGAAGCGGGTAACCTGTAATAAATGCTTCGAAGTGGGACATTTCTCTAAATTCTGTAGAGGAAATCGTAAAACTCGACAATCTAAGAAGGATGATACAAATGAGAGCGGACATCAAGCAAAAAGCGGAACCAATTGGAAGAAAAATGGAAACAATAAGGAAATTAACACTTTAAGATGGGATAGCTCAGGTAACTTAGGTCAATATAATGGTGAAATGGTTGGTTTATTTAGTTTTCCTACTGATTTTAGAATAAATACTGCTGAAAAATTTAACCAGTAGACCAAAACATACTTGATTGACACTGAATATGTTAAATTTAAGATAGATACTGGGTCTGATGTAAATTGAGTTCCTATCAAGATTATCAAGAAAATCAAGAATCAAATTAACAATATGAATATTAACTTCTCTATTTTTGATTATAGTAATAACAAAATTAAAATTTTCGGAACAATTGTACTAACATGTATCGATTTGAAGTCTAAAAGTAACAATAAAATTGAATTTCTAGTAGTAGATAATTGCTTTACGCCATTGCTTGGTTTGAAAACCTGTGTTGATCTGGGACTTATTAAGAGACAGGATATTAATAATATTACGAAGCTTCCCAACACTGAAAGGGAGTTTTTAAGTAGTTTTAGTGACATCTTTGAGGGACTAGGGCATTTAACTACTGTATCTATTCATATGAAACACAGTTCTAAGCCTGTGTTGCATTATAAAAAACGAATTCCTCATAGCTTAGTTGATCGCCTTAAAATAGAGCTTGATAAAATGGAGTCTGAAAAGGTAATTTCGCTAGTTGAGCATTCTACTGAGTGGGTTAATAATATACAGATTTTAGAAAAAGCTAATAATCAATTAAGAATATGTTTGGATCCTAAGCCTCTTAACGAGTGCTTAAAAAGGGAACACTTTCTAATTCCTACCGCGGAAGACTTATTCTCAAAAATAGCCAATAAAAAAATATTTACGGTTCTTGATTTAAAAAGTGGTTTTTGGCAAATGGAGCTGGATAAAGCCAGCTCTGAGTTAACGACTTTCATGACCCCTTTCGGGTTAAATTGAGCTCCTGAAATATTTCAGAGAGAGATGGTGAAACACTTTGGTGATATACCCGGAACAATTATTTATTTTGATGATATTTATATAGTTGGTAGTGATGAAAAGGAACATGATGAAATACTATTGAATGTCATAGGTCGTGCGAGAGCCAATAATGTAAGGTTTAATGCTAAAAAAATACAATACCGGACGAAACAAGTCATTTTTATGGGTCATGTTTCACCAGCCAACTCAAAATATTAGCATGTGACAGGCCTCTCATTTACCATTCAACAGAATACATCCAACAACGTACTTCTCCAAATACTTGAACTTTGACGATATCCATCAAAGATTTCAATTTTTGCTTAAATATGCGTGCTGTTATATTGTGACGATCTTTCGGCGTTTGGCCGTTTAACAAATGATCTTTGATTTCATCCCATTGGGATTACATGCGAATGTAATAAATAGAGCAGGTCGTCCATAAGATCGCACATACATACCATGGTATTTCATTGCATTTTGGGCATATTCGTGCATATGGCCCGGGCCCCTAGTGTATGTAGCTGGTAGAATTACCATTCTACCTACATCAGCTGCGATCATTGTTAATCGCATCGCGTAGATGAATATATTCTTCTGAAAGCAATTTGGCTTGATTGTATCTGATGAAATTAAATCGTTCCGTTTCGATTTTTGCATACATATCAACCGCATATTGATGATTGTATGCATTTTCACGAATCATCAATCGATTCGCATACTAGAATGCGCTGACTTTTTTGGTGTTACCGCACCTACAATGCAAACAACATTTCAGTAAACCAATTGACACTTTAAACAATGACTATTTTTCACTCACCAGTATTTGGATTAATCGTTTGTAACGAAAAATCGTAACCAACTTCTTCTTGCCAAAAAATCAATTGATATTGCAGAGCATCATAACACCGATGAGTTTCAGAAACACGTTGAAGATTGGAATTTCTGTGCTGAAATACAATATCACGTTGTGGAAAATACGATAGCCACATCATCAATCGTTGGTGCATTGAATCTTCTTGCATGCTCTCCAGCTGGTGCTTTATCCGCTCGTATGACAATTTGATAATCGTCAGATAGCATTCGATCAAGCGCTGTTTCAAACAATCGCACCAATTCGATTTCGTAACGCAATAAAGTTTGCAATTGGACAATATTTCTTCGAACATTTAAAGAAATTGCGCAACGTTGATCGATTTCAGTATTCGCATTGCCGACGAAATAGATTTGCAAGAATTGATAATCGGCATCAGCGCATGGCAACAATGAGCCTACTCTGTGGTAAATCTGACCTTGAATCTGTGGTAGGAAATAATCAAAATTAAGCATTTTAAACATAAAATTCTAATTTGCCAAATTTAAGGGTTTGGCAAGAAAATGATGTTTGGCCGAAATCGGCTGAATCGTCCAAAAAACGGCAAAAAATCGGCCAAAATTTTAATTTTTTTTGGCCACATACCATCGTCGTGACGTCCTCTTTCTATAGCATGTTTGGAATCCAAAACGGTTGGATACTTTGAGAGTCTATAGCGAACATACGTTTTTAGAAGTTTCTTTTATATACATATATAGATTCATATCTTAATATCAATTAAGTCTTGGTTATCATAGCCTATCCGACGCCATTACTACCAAGAAAGTATACTGCAGGATGTGGGTTGCTGGTGGCATCATCGGGCTTTATTCCATTGGAAATGGGACAGACGTCTTTAACCCATACAGAAAGATGATTAACGAATAGTTGTTTCTAAATTTACATGATATCGACGTCGATATCGATATGTGGTTCCAATAGTATGGGGTTATATGTCATCACCATCAATATTGTCGATTTGTTAAAATCAAAGTTTGGCGAGGGATTTCAAGATAACGCCGCTCAATTATGTTCTGAGCTGTAGAAAAGTGTGAACATCAAAAATTTTACCGACAGGATACACTTTGTGATTGCCAATAAATGATAAAGAAATATCTTTCAAATAAAATCATTTTCAGATCAAAAGCCTATATTGTGTATTTTTGTATACAGTTATTTTTTGAGCCTTCCTAAGAAGCACCATTTACATAGCTATCCGAAATTTATTTCCTCCAGATGTGTCGCTATTTTTTTTTTCTTTTTTTTCTGCAACAGCCTTTACGCTATTACTAAACCATTAGGCAGTCAATATCGAATTCTAAGTACAAAAGGGTTTCCCATTTGCCTTGACTACCCTTAAGTCTGCCTTCCATGTTTCGCCATATATTTCAACATACCGTGTCAGCAAATCAATGGTAAATCGAATCTACTTAGAAATATTCCCAACAAAGTTCCAAATGGTTGAATGCCACCAGAAGAGTAATCTGCTTAAATCAAACAAACAAAAGCAGCATTTGTCTAAAAAGCTTAATCCGAAATTCAATTGCAAAACAATTCATCGTAATCACAGGACCCAGACTACAATCATAAAGCCGGTGCCATGAATTTATTCTGCTCCAATAATCTTCCCCTTTCCACAGAGTTCGGATTCAAATTTAAGCAATCGCTACTCAATCCCAAAGAAAAATAGCACAAACGTCTTCAATTCGAATCCTGATTGTCCCATTCCAATTGAAGTTGCTTATGTACGAGTAAGAGTAGAAAAAATAAAGAATTTCAAGAAAAAAAAAAATCGCCAGATTTTATCTGAAATTTATTTTGAGACATCCTTCCGAGATTGGGAAGTAATTTTGTTGTCGATATTAAAATTGATTGGACATCTTTTGCTCGACACAGAAGAGATGAAGTTTTATTACCCTTGTCTAGTGAAATTTGCTATATTTGTATATAGATAAGTCAAGAACGAAAAGGATACAAGTTGCGAAGCAACACAGAAACAATAGCATAAGCATAAGCAAGAGCAAAAGGAACAATTGTGAAATAATGTTTTCGTGAATTTTTATTGGGTTTTTAATCCTTGTAATGGCTTCGTAATATTTTTTTTCCTCTTAGACAAACAAATTAATCGAATGTAATACGCCACGGACAGGGCTTTTTCACAGACGATAAAAGCACAATTGAGCAAAATTTATGGATGTCAATATATGTTATGCGCTCACAATATCAGCAGAATTAATTTTCTGTACGAATAAATTATATCCGTTCAGTTCATTGTCAGATTTATATGAAAATAAATTTAGTATACGAGTACTTGTGCCTGTAGGTAGGTAGGCGACTTTGTATACAGTTTCTCTAGCTAACGTAAATGACGTATAAATTGTAAAACAAATTAAAATTTAAAAGAAATGCTGAATTGTTGGCTATGCACAAAAAATATTAAAGTAGTAGATGATTCACTCTTCTTTATGTCCTCTAAGCGTCCTCACAATGTTTATCGTTTCGCGACAATATTCTTCGTCTTTTATCGTCCTCTCGGTTTGGTGTTTTTCCATCTCACAGCAGTGGGGATATGTTATAGATCTGAATCTCTACAAGCGTCCGTTGTAAGACGGGACCCGGATTTGTCTCTTGTCCGGTAACCTGTGGTTTTGTCTAGTGTCTCTGTGTTGCCTTTAGCTTCAGCGTCTTCGTTAACGGTTTCAATACCCTTTCAATACGTTCGAGTCCGTCTGGTCCTCATCAGGATCAATATTTACTTCAGTTTCATCTAATTTTGATTTACGTCTCGACTTCATAAGTTCTCGACTTTATAACCCAGTTTCCTACCTTTCAATCATGGTAACTATCGTTTGATGATACCTCTGTTACCATTCAGGAACCAAGAAATTTGAAATACAGCCTAAGAATGGAGCCATTTCCTTCACTCCGAAGTGAGTATTCGTCAGTAATTATTTCGTGTTGCATTCGACTTGTTACGCATAGCCATTTTTCTGAATCGGCTTTGTAGATGATGCTTTGTCCATGGTGGACTCCTCGAAACTACCTTCCGTAAATAATATCCCTTTGATTGGCTTTAAGTTTTCATCTTTAGCTGGTACTTGAAATGTGGAAATAGGTGGAATTAAAAGTTATTGCGTCAATAAGCCACAAGTAGGTTCCACCCCGATGTTTGATATGCTAGACGTATTCTTACAATATGATTAACCACCCTACAACTTTTAGAGAAAATTCCATCAGTTCCATTGCTCCCTTAAGATGTTATTCAAAAGTCTGTTCACAGTAGCTACAGTGCCAATCTGCTATAATTTTGTGCAGATGACGTAAAAGATGTTGTGATGTTTTTGTAGGAACACTCCATTGTAACCCCACATTGATGATCTTTTTTTGTTTTAAAGCTCAAGGGAAGCTATTTTCATACCACTGGTATACCGGAATATATTTCCTAAATTTGCTGCATTGGCCTTAGAAACTTTAAATCTTTTATTTTGTTTCTGTATCTGGTAGCTTCATAACAGCTGTCGTCTTCTCTTCGGCTGGCCCTATACCTCCATCTTCAATCGTCAGTCCCAGATATTTAATTAAATTGGCACTTTTTGGCACGAAGATAAAATTACCGTGACGCTGAAATTCTGCTGGCGACGATCATAACCCGAAAGGAACCCTGTTGAACTCGGACATAGTTATATCACTGGACGCTATTAAGTGGACACCCAGCCAGTTAGGAAATCGCCCCGCGAAATCCTTTAACATGTCTTATACCTGGTATGTCATACGTCATATGTCAAAGAAGAAGGCTCTATGGAATAAGAGTTATTGAGCGAAACTTTTGGAGCTTGCCCAAAATTTCATTTGAAAGACTACTGTTAAAATATAAAGGTAGTACTGAAACATCTTCCGGTTAATAGTTTTCACAAAAGTATAACACATATGGTCGCTTCCAGTGAACAGTGTATCCAGCTGCATGCAATGTGCTGATAAGTAACACAGGGTTTCACTTAACTTAAGATACCTAAAGCGCCAAAAAATCACTAAGGGGACTATCGAAGATAGAAATATCTCAAGTACGGTTAAATGAATGGAACACTTGTTGATGTGCGAATATCAGCTCTGATAATTTTCTAAGCTGCACGCAATTTGCGGTCTTGTTGAACAATGAAAATGCTTTGAACAAAAGGTGTCAGACGAAATCTCAGCACCATTGTGTTTGCAAAAAAAATATGCCGCATAATGAGTAAGCAAGTGGCCGTGATAGTGGTTGTAAAACAAACACTCCCAATGAAAAGAACTATAAACTTGTTAGAACTCGCACAAAGCAAAGCGTCCAAGGGAATCGAAGAGTAGTGCGATATGACCAACATTCAGAATGTAAATAAGAAAAACGCTGATTCTTCGACATTTGAGCGGATCTTATCACCAATTTAAAGTGAATTGTTCATGCGTTTAAACAGCATTTTAAAAGCTGTCAAGTACTTGTACACATGAAAGCGAACATGAACAAGGTCGCTTTTTTGACGACTTGCCTGAGCAGTTTTTCAAATCCAGAGGTGATGCGTTGGTTGGGAGCATACATTTTGGCTGAAATATGAGCTCAATAATATCGATCTGTAATACAAAAAACGATCATATGTATCACAAAAACTACCAAGATGTACCACTGTCGGATCTGGAGCACTTTCTGATCCTCTTATAAGGTTCTGCACTACAATCAGTCTAAAATGTTTATCAAAAATGATATATACTATAACTTGCAGAAGGTGAAGCAACTTTTCCACCTATAGAACAACAATCAGCAAAGCCCAACAAATCTAAATCAGACGCATTACATGGAAAGAACGAAAGAACTTAGCACAGGATAGCTTTTTCTTTTATTTTGTCCAGAACTCTCAGCCAATGAACAAGTACGTTAAATGAATACAATAATCTTCACTTAACTGAAAGTGCTCAGTCTTTCGTAAAAAAAAAAATGCTAAACTCTTTATTGATGAAGTTCCTACACCTAGCACTCACAGAAGAAGCGTTCCGAGGCAGTGCTCTTTCTTCACAGCATTATAGGATGTCGTATCGCTTACTGCCCAGCAAACTTTGGGCTTAACAGAAGCGTAGTGCCCCGTTACGATACCAGTAAGCAGCCTACAGACTTTCTTTCTGAGGCATTCTTTTGGTCTGGATATCTGCTATTTACTTACAAAGAATCCAACTGCTTATAGAAGCCCTAACCTAGAATGCAGACAGTTGTTACGCAGGTCTAGGTCCTGGGAAACTCTCCTCTGAGCATCGCCCAGCAACTTAATCGGATTGCTCTCGATTTCATTGTGACCTGGGACCCATATATGACTCTGTGAATTCAGCTTTCCAACTGAGTTAAGGGAAGTCTTGCAGTCTCAATTTAGCTTGCAATTGATGAAAGGTTTAAGCGAAGCCTTAAGCACTTAGACTCACTGCAGACCCAGATACTTCGTCAGCTCCTCTGATGCTCCCAATCGATTGCATATACTCGTATATACATACAAACTGTCCAGTGCCGGAACATCTGTGAATAAAATGTGGATATCTCAGAAAGTTATAAACAGTGCTGGAGAGGTTAGCATCATTTGAATTAACCTAAGTACGGGTTATCGGTCAGTTCAGTTCAGTTTTCAGTTTTTATGCATTTTTATTTTTTACCTTAAATTACTCTTATATGCTAAACAAAAAACGCTTAAAAATTAGCTTAAATTACTTACAAATAATCTTATTCTAACTTAATGGCCCCATGCGGGCACTCTAAGTTAAACCTAACACTTAAACTATGTCTTTCGACGAATCTTACAGTCTACTTTTATTTCTATTTTAACATTAATTAATACTAAAACTAAGAAACGGGTTATCGGTCGCACTATCGCAGTGGTCAGAAGAGCAACCTGAGTTTAATATCGAGCCGTTTTTTTAAAAGTGGCGATTCTGACTTCAGAGAACGCAAACAAGTTTGTTCATGTAACAATATTCAGTCGATTGATCCATGGGCCAGTTGTAAATTTAATTCGCTTATGGATACAAAGGTTCTATGAAACTTTAGCTTTGAAAACCGTTCAGTCAGGACCCAGCAAAATATCAAGGACAGCCGAAAACATTCGTGAGGTTGCACGAAGCTTGTATAAAAATTCAAAAATCTCAGTGCTGAGAAGAACAGTTACCTTGAGGTCTGGCGTCATTGCCGTAGATGATTCACAATATCAGAGTGAAAATGGAATCATCGTATAAGGTCATCAAAACTCCTTTGCTTGTTTTAGAAATACCAGTTCTTTGTAAACGGAAATTAACTTTGAGAGTGCAGCTCATGATTGAAATTTAAAGGAGAGGAGAATTCAGCAGGGTGACTAGAGTGGACCCATGCGAGAGCAAGGTTAGATCAATAAGAGATGTGATCATCTATCACCTATATGCAGATAATGGTATTCGCACAGCGAGTGTGTAATAGTCTCTATTGACTCTTCTTTCCGGCAGCCTCTGCAATAATCTTGGGAAGAGACTCCTATTCTGATGGTCATCTTGTCTATGTGGCAGTGGTCAGTTAGGATACCTATTTCGATATGGAAGGTACGCATTCTTCCGCTAGAGGGAGCGTGAGGCGACACAGTGACTCCTGAAAATAAATGCTTTATTGGATCGTTTTATGTGTATGTGTCGTTGTGTGTGTTACTCCTGTGCAGAGGGGTACCCTCTCTTGCTAGCTCATCCACTTTCTCATTCCCTTTCATTTTTTTCCGTTTGTGTATCCACTCGGTGGTATTTGAAAACTCTACTTAGAGCTTGACGACGAAATTTTTACCTTTATTTATTTAGTGGTTTCACTTGCCAAATTCTTTGTCGTTTTTTGAGTTTCCACAAAGATAGACACCTCTGACGGATCAAGTTCCATGAGTAGTACACCTGGAGTCTTGAGTCCTGGATCTGTAGCATTTCACAGTAGACTCCAGCTTCAATACCATTCTGTATTTTGGAGTCGTTAGTACAGAAGTGGAGTTTTTCATTATTGGTGGCAGTGCTAAATAACCAGTCATGTCCGCTAGGAAATGATATGGAGAAACTCCTATCAAAGTTAACGCTCCTGTTCGTACTCCTGTATTATAGACGCGTTTCCTATATTGCGGTGCGTCCATAGGACTGATTCTTTTAGTCTGATTGACCTTTTGGAAGATGCTTTCCTCCAAGAAGAATAAGTATGGGGTCGGCCTAGGTTACTACCTTGCTACCCTTGTATTCGAACATTGTAATAATGTCGTTTACAACATATTTTCGAGAACTTGTTCCATCAGACTACCGACTCATAGGATATAATTGATCTAATCGTAGACGTGTTGATCTAAAAAATTCTCGATGATCAGCTAAATGTCTTGCCGAAAATATTTTGCTTCGTTGGAAAAACAGATGAACATGCATTTTAGCAATAAATGAGGCAGACTGGAGAGCTTCCTCAGTCTGGTGAAGAGAACAGCCTCAGTTTTGAAAAGATTGGCTAGCCGGGTTACTTACAGGTCATAGTCATTTGAAAATATATCCGGTAAACCCACGTCTTAGCTTTGATAACCTTTACGGGCAATGGAGACTAGACTCTTCGCTTTTAATTCGCAAATAGAACAGGATGTGCAGGGAGTGCAACAACCAACTAAACACCATAAGCAGACTCTCGACCCTCTCGTCTACTTAAACCTAGGTAATTATTATGAGCTCAGGATACAATACTTAGTGATTTTTCGGTCTGCCATTTTCTTAGAAGTATCATAAAAATGCCGCACCGTAGAAAACGTGTATGTCAGGTGTCATAAATATTGCAGTATGTACTTCAAAGTAGCTAAAAAGTATTATAGCATGTCTTTCGGTATATACCAGGCAACAGATTGACGAATACCTACTTTTTGAAACCAAGTGTCATATTTTAAAAAATTGAACTCATATCTATGTTATACTGTGAAATTTTAATTAATTAAAATTGTAAGACTTTCGAATTTTTTTCATAAAAAAATTTATTTTTGCTCGTATTGCTCTTGCCTGAGGACATTTTTCCAGAGGTTTTTAAATATTCAATTTTGAGAGAGTTTATCAAAGTCAGCAATTGCCGTCCCTACTTTATATAAATGATTATTCTATTGTACTTTTGCTTCTACCTGGATGGATTTGTTTTTTTTTTATTTCTAAAATTATTAATAACCAGAAAGGCTGCAACCCTCATGAGGTGTTCTAACCTGGCGAACAGGCCTTGGAAATAGGATCAACTAAGAAAAGCCATTTTTTGTTCTGCAACTCATTTTTTATTTAAGATTCCACCTCCTTTGAATGATTTGTGAATTTGTTTTCAGCGGACAGAGGTAGATGCGAAATAAAATTTTTCAAAACCAAGGAACACCTACGTATCTTTCCAATAGAACCAATAGAACCAATAGAACTTCTATAAAGATAGAAAAAAAATTAAAAATAAATTATTTATACTTTTAGAAATTCTGGTAAATAAATTGTGAAGCCTATAAAACCAATTACTACAGAAAAATCAAAGGGTCCTTCAGAACGAAGAAAAGTTAAAACAAAAAAATCTTTTAAATGACGGCCGGATAATGTAATTGAATGCTCAAAGTTCCATTGACGTAGATTGACCCTTTTTAAACTTCCTTCCAATATTTCCTACATAAAAGTAAAGAAATCCTCGTATCTACGAGTACATGGATAATAGATACTTCTTCTGTTTTGACGGGTTCACATCTCCTCAAGATATATATTAGGATAAGGTTCACATCATATGAATGGCTTAGGAAATACTGTCTGTGCGCAAGAGGGTAGAATTTTCTGAAAGGAACCTAATTACAATGTCTGTAGGTACTGCGCTAAACAATAGGTTCCCATCAAGAATAAGGAAAATATAAAGGGAAGGACTTTTCGAAGTCAAAGATGAAGTACAAAGGGAGGAGAAATTAATTGGCTGACATGGAAATGTTATTAATTTTAATTATCCTTGACTTGATAGGTAATTTACTAGCTAATTAAAAATTATTTTGCTATTAGCAATTTGCTCTCAACTTGCTCTCGTATTTCAAATAAACAAGTGCTTCCTTATCCTTTGATGTTTCCCAAATTAATAGCGAAACGAATTTCCGTATTTACAAATGTCATGGGTTTTCAGTTTATCTAGGTACATAGTAAATGAGCAAATTTATATTGTAAATACGAATTCACATTTAGGCTATGTGTCAAGTGGATTTTACTTAAACGGAACAAATTGTGTGTTTTAATCATTCATATTGGCAAATGTCTTCTAATAAAACTTGAAATGGATTTTCGAAAGCTCTCGAACGATTCATGTCCAATTAACGATTAATTATGTCAAGAGATGGTTTGTTTGGTTTTTTTTTGCTTGTACATAATTTGTACGCCTAATTTGTGGATAATTGTTTAATTATATAATGAATGATAATTAATCGCCTCCATTTATTCGAGATCCATTATGCAATTTTATGAATAAGTTGATAGGTTCGTGAGGAAAATGTTGAGTACTTAACAATCTGTGGGAAGTTCGTGGCACGGATTATAAATAATGAAAAGCCAATTCATTCTGTTATTGAAAACATTCTACCGGAATAAATTACGCTTTGCCCTATTTAAGTTTATTTCCAAGAAGGACGCTTTCGCCATTTTACTGGGACATCAGTCCAAAGCATATCTACAAAGTGATGATATAAGTGACAAAACTTGTGAGACCAGGAAGAAAAGGGAACATTTTTCATATGTCAACTTATGACTGCCAAGTACCCAGCTAACTTCCAGGATCATTTTATCATCATAGTGAGTAGTTAGAGAGTTCATAAATGTCCAGTGCTATTGATATCATATATGTACATCGGTACAGGATATCAATTTATTTTTTCCATGCTAAACTCGATGATAACGATTAGTATTAGGCCTCGTAAAAGTAGCATCTTCCGACAGGTGCTGGTTCTTTAAATAACGAGAATGAGCCTCTGCAGACGAACATCTTACAGCTCTGCTAATAAGCCCTACTTCACGCCTCCCCGTGGCGCCATCTGGGAATCTTACTGGAGATTGCGAAGTGAAGGGAACAAATGGCGAGTTTCCTGTGCCATAAATTAGGATTAGTGTCGGCAAATCAAAACAAGACCTACTCCGACATATTTGGAGCTCAGGCCGTTAAGGATTTCCAAGACTTAGTCAGGGACTTGGAAAAGAGATGGTGGCGGACGAGCTCTAGATGGGCCACCGGCAGCACTCACCTCCCGGAACGGGTTACTGGCCTCGGTGTAACCGACCCCTCGTCCTAGGGGCAAAAAATGGAACTGGTCCTCCAGGTTGGAGGTTATGCTGCCGGGGTAACTGCTCGGCCATTTAAAAAAAAATTAAGTTACGAAGCATCAACAAGCCTCGGATATGGACGGATGTACTGTTGACAACCCACGCAAACCATTAAAGAACAATGAGCTTCGGATATGCACGTGGAATGTTAGGTCCCTTAATATACCACGCGCAGCCGAACAACTAGCGGAGGCCCTAGACTGCTGCAAAGCAGACATAACCGTCATCCAAGAAATGCCATGGGATGGGCCGGACAAAAAGAAGATGAAAAACTGCGACATCTACTACGGCGATTGTTATCGACGGCAAAAACAGCGCTTATTTGTGTGCGGATTTGTTGTCGGAGGCAGACCAAGACAAGAAGTCCTGAGCTTCCGGCATGTGAGCGAGCGCCTCGTAGCAATCCGCATCAAGGCTAAATTCGCCAACATTAGTCTTATATGTGCACATGCCCTTTCTCAGAGGAGAAAGATGACGACACCTAGGATGCTTTCTATGAGCTCTTTAACAAGACCTACGAGCTATGACATTAAAATTGTCCTCGGTGATTTTAATGCAAAAATAGGAAAAGAGGATATCTTTGGTGGAACGATCGGAAAATATAGCCTGCACGACTCCACCTCCGATAACGGATTCAGGCTAATCGACCTTGCGGCGGGGCGAAACATTGTCGTAGCTAGCACGCGGTTCCCATATCTTGATATACACAAGGGGACTTGGAGAACTCCTGATCAATCAACAGCAATCCTCCAGTACTATGGATGTTCGTACGTTCCGAGGAGCCAACATCGACTCGGACCATTACCTTATTGTAGCCAAGGTACGGTTGCGGATATCCCAAACTACGCCAAGACAAACGAAAGAAGTGAAGAGGAAATTTGACGTCAGACGGCTACAATCGCAAGAGATCGCCAAGTCCTTTTCCGATCGGGTGTCTCTTAATCTCTTAAGAGGTCCAATACCGCCAGCATCAAGCATCGAAGACCATTGGAAACACTGCCAAAACGCCATCAGAGGTGCCGCTTTTGACATGCTGGGTTTCACTCGTCCACCACAACGAAACCCCTGATTCGATGATGAATGCCGGCAAGCACATGCAGCTAAGCAAGATGCATATAAAGCGGCGCTGCATAGAAGGACCAGAGCTGCTCATGAGCTATATGAACGGAAGAGGAGAGACGAACACCGGCTTCTCAGGAGGAAGAAGAAAAAGCATAAGAAGTGCGCGGTCGAGGATATTGAGAAATGCTACTCTAGGAATGAGGTTCGGAAGTTTTACCAAAAGGTAAAAATAACATGCCACGGAAACTAAACCCGAACTGAAGCCTGTAGAGATGAATAAGTGAACATCGTGGCAGAAACACAGTCGATGCTGAGGATTTGGAAAGACCATTTCTGCAGACTGCATAACGGCGATGACGAATCAAATGATGATGACTAACAGTTCCGTCCACCCGACCTGGACGAAGTGAAGATAGCTATATCTAAGCTTAAGTCCAACAAAGCTGCTGCAGCAGACGGCCTGACTGCCAAGCTCTTCAAAGCGGTAGGCGATGACTGGAGCAAACACCAACTCATCTGTAAAATATGGTAGGACGAAAGTATGCCCGATGAATGGAACATCAGCATTTTTTGTCCGATTCTCAAGAAAGGAGACCCTCTGAACTGCGACAATTACAGAGGCATCAGTCTCCTTAACATCGCATACAAAATCTTATCTGCTGTATTGTGTGAACGCCTGAAGCCGTTCGTCAACCTTAATAATCCCGGTCCTGCTCTATGGCGCAGAGGGATGGACATTATCAAAAATGGATGAAGGTGTTCTTGGTTGCTTCGAGAGAAAAATTCTTCGGGCGATCTTCGGTCCCGTCTGCATTGACAGTGAATAGAGGGGGAGATACAACAATGAACTCTACGGACTGTACAGCGACATCGACTTAACTAGAAGAGTGAAGATCCAAAGGCTGAGATGGCTGGGTCATGTAGAGCGTATGGACACCAATGTTCCGGTCGGAAAAGTCTTCGAATCCGCTCCCTGTCCCTTGGGACAGTAGAGGACGGCCAAGATTCAGGTGGCTCACGCAAGTGGAAGGGGACCTCAGCCAACTTAGCGTTAATATATCTACTATTCAGAATGTTACAGACGACCTTCGTGACATGGTCAGAATCCGCACGGTTTATTCAGATGAGTATTCACCATAAGAGGAAGAATTGATCATATTGCAATAGACCAAAGGTACGAGTATGTTCGAACATTCCGAACAGTTAACTGGACCATTATCTTTCTTTAGTCAAGATACGATGTGGATATCCGAAACAGCGCAAAGCTAATGAACCATTGTGAGGAAGTCAAATATCGAACAACTAAAATACAATCACCGATCAGGGTTTTTTTTATCGAACTTCCACGGTAAGGGAAGTTCGAGAAATCTGAACGTAGAAAACCAGGGGCTTAACTGACAATATGTAGTTAGAGAGGCCACCTCTGATGTACTGGGTTTCAACCGGTCCCAACAGAGAAACACCTGGTTCGATGATGAATTCACAGAAAAACATCTGATGTACAGAAGGGTCCTGCTGTGGGCAGAAAAGAGAGAAAGAACATTAGCTCCTCAAAAACAAAAAGAGCACAATGAGTGATCGATCGAAGCCTTAGAGGAATTTTTACGGTGAATAACACCCCACCATCAGGCCAAATGTACCACTCAACCTGAACGAACACAGACAACATTTCAGTCCACCCGTCAAAGATGAAGTCAGAACAGCATTTTTCAAGCTTAAATCTAACAAAGCTACTGAACTCGATGTATCCATCGAACTGCTTAAAACAGCAATGAATACGGAGCACACATCATCTTATCTCCAAAATCTGAGTCAAAGAAAGTATGTCTGACGAATGACGAATAAAGAAACTCCGATCCTGAACTGCGCTAACGACATAGCAACAAGTCTCCTTAACATCGCATTTTTAATCCAGTCTACCGTAGTATGTGAATGCCTAAGACCCAAATCAGTGTGATTTTAGGCCGCAAAATTCCACCACACGTCAAATTTCCATGCAACATTAGATCTTGGAAAAAAAACTCAAGAGTTGCAAATGAATACACACCACCTCTTTATTAACAAAGTTGAAATGCACAGAGCCATGCCTAGTTTTGGCATCTCTGCCAAGCTTAATCGAGTATGCAGTGTGACAATGAAGAATCCACGCTGCTCCGTCAAGGTCGGTAATGGCAAAACCGAGACCTACAATGTCAAAAAAGGCTTAAACAAGGCGATGCATTGCCGTGTGATTTTTTAAACATCTTTCTTGAAAGAATTATGCGAAATTCACAAATCAACTCCAGCGAGTTGCCAGCGGAGATTTTGCTACTATTGAAGCAGAAGCGGCAAAGATCGGTTTAGCGGTCAATAAAGGCGCAAAGTATTTACTGTCAACAGAAAGGGACCTTATCAATCTCGGCTGAGCTATTAACTCCGACTCCGACTTCGATATGCAAACATTCAATCTTGAAAATCGCTGCTTCTTTCGGATTCGAAGACAATTAAGTAGTAAAGCGCTCTCTCATCGCATCATGGCAGCTAACAAAAGGCAACTCTGATTGGGGGAGCATGTTAGCTGGGACACTGGCCAACCCGGGACCATCTAGTAAGTTGTAAGTTGCACGAAGTACGACGAATTAATTCTGAGTCAGAGCTTTGCTTCACAAGCAGATAAGAAGCATAACGAGCGGAGTTGCATAAAATGTAGTGAGAGCACGATTCCAGTCTTCTTAAGTTTTCTTAAGAATCTGAAACAGCCATTAGTAAAGGCCTTCGTAATGTCCTCTTCATGTGGGGTTAGTTTCTTTTCTTCTATTTCTTCAATCTGTAAATAAAGTTATCACTCAATTTCAGGAGAAATAGTACACGTTGTCTGGCTAAATACCTCAGAGCACTGTGTCCAGACAGGAAGTGGGTAATATTGGTAATATCCGGTCGTGGTTGCGGATATTTTTGGAGTTTCTTTTCGGGGGATAGATCGTTCACTTAGTCTCTCTAATTCTTTTAACATTACATCTATATGCTAGGTGGTGATTTATTTCCTTTTTGTTTAGTAGTCTGTTGAGCTTGGTGTTAGAGCTTACAGTATTACCTTCATTGAAAAAGTCTGCCACAGTTTTTGAGTTAATAATTCTCCTATATTCACTGCCCTGAATATTGTTCCACCATCAGTGAGCGACACCTTTTATCCCCGTCTCAAAATTGATGTTATCACGCAAATACGTGTAAAATAACACAGCCTGCATAACATTTAAGTAGATCCTTAGTGCCTTATGCAATTTGTAATTTGCACCATTTAAATCAGGACCAACACAAGATTCTATTTTTATTCCATCAGTAAAAGTATTACATCTAGGCTTTACTGTTTAACTGGGAATTCTCAGCTCTCTAAACTAAATGATTTGGATCTCAATTTCAAATGGTATACCAAAGAAGAGTATTTGGGGCATGAAAAGGGATACTACGTTGATAATTTCTTACTCAGGAATGTTAGGGAGAATCTTCAAGTAACCTGTTTGTATACTTCATCTCGCTGTTCTCTGTTAGCGAATGCATACTGCTACATTTTAGGAATAAAAAGGTATAACGAAGTTAGCTTGATTAGAGCCTCTAGGCCTACTGGCGGGCAAGTTTTCATAGGCCATGTTTTGATGAACCATGTTAATCTTTGAGGACATTGTAGGTTCCAGAATGTTCCTTTCTAATTTATTTTCATTCGCAATACTATAGAAGTATATGCTTCATCGCAATGTTAAACTTAAACAAGAGTCTTGTTTGCAAACTCTGAATGAAGAAAAAACTCTCCGTCTTATTGGGAGTCCGAAAGAGTCCCTTGAGAGCGAATATCGAAAGTAAACACACCTGAGTTTCAAACCACTACAAAACAATTTTCCTGTCTCCTCCTTCTACCTTTCCGCCCGCAACAGTAAAAGGGTATTTAACCCCTTAGGCGCGCGTAAATTATATAAAAAAAAAACGCTAGCTTTCAGCTTATATGTGACAACACGTACATAATTTCAATAATTTATTTTTTTTTTTTGTATTTTTGATGTTGAGAATTCAGATTTTTGTTTCTGTGTTTAGAACAATCTCTAGAAATTCGACTCCAATAGAGAAACGTATAGTTGATCCATCGAGAGTCACTAAGCAAACTTTCAGCTTCATTCTTCTATTAAGTGGAACTTATTCGGGTTTATTTTTATTGAGGTGGCTTTCCTGAAAAACCAGTGAAAGACGTATTTTAACTTAATTCGAATATGAGATCTGTTCTAAAATTTTCCTACCAGTGCCTATAACTCCACGCTGGCATTATTCTTCAAGATCGAAAAAATCCCTATTCCACTGAACAAGATAATCCGATCAGAGCTTCCACATGTTACTTAACACTCAAGAGGGTGTACGGAGCACGTGTTAAGTTTTTCGGAAAATTGAATAGAGAGAGAGAGAAAGATATGTTGAAGAGGTTCTGGTAGACAATTTTTGCAATGGCCTCCTTCTCTTGTCGCATTTGTTTCGATTGTCTCTATGTCAAGCTGGTGCCCTCTGAGCGGTATTTTCAATGTTGGGAATAGCCAAAAGGCTATGTCGGGACTGTATGAAGGTTGACAAAGTGGTATAATATTGCAGAATGCGCTTAGCACATAATAGTGAACAAGCTTTCCTAAAAACGCGGCCCTTTTCTTCCCACAGCATCACGTAATCTTTCTAGAATTTCAAGTTAAAATTCTTTATCTATTGTTTGACCTCTTGGATCACAAAACCTTCATAATCGGCGAAACCATTGATTTGGACTTCACACTGGTCCGGCTTTGACGTGCTTTTTCGACCGTGACTTTGATGGAAGCTTCACTGTAAAGGCTGTTATTTTGTTGTATTCCTAAAGTGCCCAAATTTTCGGTTGGAATTTTCGAAACACAAGTTTTCGGAATACTAAGATCACTTTCGATTTCGCGCAAAGTCAAAGAAATTTCCATAATCGCAAGTTATACACGCTCGATATTTTCCAGTTTTGTTGTACTTAAAGGTCGGCCAGAATGATGATCACTGTCAACAGATCTTTAAACTGCTTGTACCACTCTTTTATCAGCATTCTCTATCATTTCGATAATTTCCGCTCACCTTTTTGCGAGTTGAAGGCAAAAATTGATGCAAATTAGGTGTTCACATCTTTCCGTCATTTTCAGCAATAAGAATATACGACGACAGCAACAAAGACGCTGTCAGCAAAGACACGATGTGTGCGAACTAACATAGTCCGTCGGCAATTGTAGTGGCCGGCAAGCTCGTGACGAATTACTGGCTATGCCCGCTGCCCATAGAGGCCCCTCGAATGTCATGTCGTGGAGGCATAACTGCATGTCAGACAGTTTTCGTCAAACCTCGTACATTCCCCCACTGTGAATGTGGGAGGTCCTATAGGATGTGACAACAACATACCAAATAGTGTGCTACACAACGAAAATCTAAGGTTTGAAGGCTCCATCGTCTTAAGTTTTGGGCCACTAAGGTCATGCAACTTAACGCCACTGCACACTTTTGTGGCAAAAAAGTCGTGCAAAGAAATTTGAAAGCTAACATATCCGAGATAGCGCCAGAAATGCTTACACTACCAGAAACGTTGATGTAATTATCGATTTTAGCCAAGCATTGAACAGAAGTTAATCTTTGGTGTTCGATATAATTCTAAATTTAAAAACGGGCACTACAGTGTCCAGTTCAGTTCAAACCGCCGCTGTATTTAGTCGCCCGCTTACTTTACTACATAATTTGTGAATTTCCTATTTCGCTTATTCCAGTTAAATCAATCTAATCATGTCTTCTCGTGGATTAACCAACTGCTCCATGCTATTTGTGTCGGCCTAAATAAAAGAAACACGACCTTCCTTAAAGAGTTCTCCGAAAATCAATTTTTCTTCTGTGATGAGTGTATCAGTATTTTTCTCTCACATGTGTTCCTTGCAATCAAGTGCCTCAATGACTCCAATGAATCCAACCATAACTCACTCGTCAGACTGATAACGGACAAACTATCAATCTTTGAACAAAGTGTAATATGTGCGGAAGACTTTGGTCATAGCATTGAAAAACAAGTTGCGCATTTAATTGAGCTATAAAGTGCAAGATCCAGAAATGAAGAAACATACAAACACCACCTTGATACAGTCTTAAGTGAATTTATATCAATCGAGGCCATTTCGGGTCTTTGTTATTCATGCTTGCAATTGACGTTGTTACCTGTATCATAGCTAATTTGTCCATATATTCAATCCACGAATTCTCAAATCTGTTCCTCAAGTCCGTATTAATTCTCACTGAAGGAATTATGGATACCACTAAGCTATGTCCAGAATGATACGAAGAGTCAACTACATTCAACTTATCCTTGACTGCCACGTAATCAATTTTTTCTTAAGATAACCTTCTACTCGTCGTCCTGTTATCTTATAATCATCGTTCCCTGTAAATAATACTACAAATTTGAAGGGGTTTTTCAACAAGTTTGTATCCAGAAACAGAGGACCAATACTCTTAAATTCATAGCTTCATCTTTACCTCAAGTTAATGAATCAAATCTCTAGTGAAGGTGCAACCAAACAGATAAATATGATATTCCCAATTTACCACCAACGTTCAGCAGAAACCTTGGCAACTTCTGGCACATCCACCTAGTCTCAGCACCTACTCCCTCCATTTACTTTCGTCCGAGTCCACCGCGTCCGTAAAGCACCCAACGTATGAATGTATCTTAATAGTCAATAGTCGAACATAAACAAACCAACCTCTTTCCGGTTTGAGAGTGCAATAAATCTCGACCAGACGTTCATTGTACAATAATACCAGAAAGCTTGTGTAGAAGTGTGCATAGTTTATAGCCCAAATATTGCAGATCAAGACCTTTATTGAAAACCCCTTTAAACATAATCTTGGGTCGTTAGTGTTTCAAAGGGGAAAAGAAAACTTATTATTGTGTACACTGTGTACGTGTAAGAATTGCATTTATATTAACATTTTACTACTTCATCATTTCAGACCGTACTTACGCAGACATGTTCTCCACCCTTGATCTCTCCAAACATTATCCACGTCCAATTTCGTCGTCGTCGTCACCATCATCATCCCATAATCCCGGTAGGCACCTACCAGAACAGTTGAGTATAAATGTCACATCACAGCTGGGTACGCATGCTTACCTTCCTTGCAAAGTGAGTTGAATTTTTATTTGTTCATCATTTCCTAAGAATTATATTTTTACTACACACTCTGACAACTACACACTGAACCTTACAATCGTTTTACATTCTTACAAACACTACAACAACACCCCAACTAAAATAAGAAAAAGTAAAAAGTGACATAAAGACATGTTACATCATCACATCACATCACATCACAAACAGGATGTAGCTCTGTTCCATTGCTTTATTAAATTAATGTTCTATTTTATCCTTTACACAGGTGCAACAACTCGGAAATAAACCAGTTTCCTGGATTCGTGTTCGAGATGGTCATATCCTTACGGTTGACAGGTAATTAAGAAACTTGATGGCTTGTTTATGTTGTACGTAATTAGATTTTGGAAAGCATGGCTAGCAACGATCACCACATTTGAAGTGAGACGCCACTCTACTTCTACAACGAAATTGAGTGTAACTCTTTTAGTCAAATGATGTTTCCAGGATGTAGTGCCATTCGAAGTGAGAATAACATTTATGGATTGATGTAAACCACAGGATATCCTATATTTTCGAAATATTCCTATTATCGTTTACTCGCTTCATTAATATGTGCCCTGACAGATGCAGAAGAAGACAGGGTAGCCAACTAAAGTTGGTTAGAAATAGGACATAGGACTCCAGTGGAGTTGAAATTAAGGAAGGACGTGAAGATTCCTGGCAATGAAATATGTCAGAATCAATAATATATGATATTATAGTACAACTAACATACACAGGATATTCCAAAGCATCCATACAAGCACACACAATTATGTATGAATGACATCATTTAGTATTTATAGTGTAAACTATAGTCATTTCAGAAATGACAAAATGAGGATAATTCCTGTTTAAGAAGGATTTTAAGACGGTATTGGACTATTTGAAAATTATTTTAGAAAATTAAATAGGAAATAACCTTATCGCAGTATTTGTACTCGTATACGTATAGGTAGGTGCAATGGGATTTATAAATCTAAGAGTATCCTAGATTTTGATTCCATTAAAATTGCAGATGAGCAGTACAGGACAGCCCTATAGCCACAGCAATATTTTAATTAAGTGTAAACAATTAGAGAAACATTCCTTCAAAACTATATAACAAACTGAGTGGCTCCTGAGTTCTAAGACTATGCCCAAGATTTCAAAGAATGTAATGTAATTGGATAGCTCTAAATTTTGTTCCTGAATATCTGATTGAGAATTCAACTAATTCCCCCTCCGTTTTGAATTATTTTAGTTGAATTAGGTCTTGAGCTTATTTAAACTGATTTGTTTAAGTCCAGCTATTTCGGTTGTAGTAGGCCGTGGAAACATCCGGTTAATATCCCAACCATCAGATGTTATTAAAGTGGGTCAACTTATTGAGAGAAGTTTTAGGAAATGACCCGCAGGAATAAGGTACCATTGCATGCCGATATGGAAATGCCGAATGAATGCTGAGTGTTTATGAATAAGTTGTCTATTAAATTTTGTTGTAATAAATAAGTAATAAACTTAGCTTTACTTTCCATTGTAACTTAAAATGTACATGAGAATATGTTGTGATTCACTGTTCATATATCGATTGATATGGTCGCGATTGACTACTGATCAATAGATACATGTCCAGTTGAGTTAAATTACTCCATTAGCCCACCCATGCAATCGATACATGAGAGCAATTTTAAAATTTGTGAATGTGAGGGGGTTGCGTGAAAGTTGGTAGCTGTTGCTGACTGACACTCACTCCCGTTCACTTGGATTTAGACTTCATTAGATTTTTTTCGCGTTTCTTCCCTTGGTTCTTTATAGAATTATAAAAGACTGAGGATGTCTCGGCGAACGATTGTGAAAATGCCTGAATATTGAACATCTTCGACGGATCTATATATGTTAGACAGACATCTGTGTATACGAGAGTATCCTAGCCTTAGTATGCATTCCTTGTGCCTATGCCCAGTTTGCAGTCGACGAATTCTATTTTGAGGGATATTGGCAGAAATAGTTGAACAAAACTTGGAGATTCTCAAGTGACTGACTACTAGCGGTGAGTGTCAGTCGTTCATAGACCTCGACAGAGGATAGACGTGTTGACGTGATTCGGCTTCTTCATAAGTAATCCAGTTTAGCTTTAAACATAATTAGCTGTGATTTTTTTAATTCACTCGGTAGCCCAGCGGCTAACAGCGTCGGACATCGAAGCGTGGGATACGGGTTCGATCCCCCACGTCAAACTTGGAAATTATTCTGTTTTTTTTTTTTTTTTTCTCTCTTCGTTCTACACAAAGTGTGTTTAAAACAAAACAAAAACAATTAACAAATCACGTGATGGATGGTGGAGAGCACTCCGCTCTTCCCATAACGGGAGTTGGAAAAGGCAGTAATAGTGTTGCCAGTGCCGTTAAAGCCATTAAAAGGAGGGGGAGTTTGAAAACCCCTCCTAACCTAAGAAGAAAAAGGATAAATGCCGTTGAAACAGCAGATGAGGTCCGTTATGAGGGGGGCAATAACAACTTTGCCTCTCTAGCGTCATCCGAATCGGAAGATGAGGAAGAGCAAATAAAGGAAATCAACATCAGCATACAAAAGCTGACAGAGAGAGTGCTTGCTATGAAGCAAAGGCAAACTGCACGCAGGCAGAGGGAGCAACTGGAAGCAGAGAGCTCCCAACATCAAAAGCCACAAGAGCAGAAACAACAACTACAGCAACAAAACCAGCAGAAGCAGAAGCAACAACTGCAGCAAACAATACAGCAGCAGCAGAAACATAAACAGCTGCAAAAACAACAAAAGCTGAAACCACAGCAGCTGAAAAAACAGCAGCAGCAGCAGCAGCAACAACAACAACAACAACAGAAGCAGCAACAGCAGCAACAGAAGAAGAAGGAGAAGGTGCCTCCTATCAACACCTATAAATTAGAGGTAAATGAAACCAAGGACCTGTGTAAGTTGGTCATTGGCAATAATTTTAATATAAAGAGATTGGGGAACGATCGCCATGCCATCCACTGTAATACAGTGGAGGGCTACGCGAAAGTAATAGAGCTCCTAAGGGAAACGACGACGGAGCACTTCTCATTCACACCGAAGTGTGAAAAGCGGCAATCTATGCTGCTGAAGGGGTTGGAACCGTCTTCTGATCCTGAGGAGATCCTGGCACTGCTCAAAGAGAAGGAGTGCGAAGGACTCAAGTTTGTAGGGGTAAAGCCATTTACCACAGCTAGAGCTAGGCGGGAGAAACGGAGTCTGCCGTTCTTCCTGGTGCAACTCAGTCCCGAAAGCCGTCTGGATAGTCTAAGGAGTATCAATGTCCTAGACTATCAGGTGGTTCACTGGGAAAAACTAAAAAGGAGCGAAGGCGTTATACTCGTACAATGCGTTCGCTGCCAGAGGTTCGGGCACGCCGCGTCGAACTGCCAAATGCAGCCTCGATGCGTGAAGTGCGCTAAGAACCACAGTTCCGAGGAGTGTCCTCTGGGTGTTGACGGAGCATCCGATAGATCGAAGCTCTCGTGCGTGTTATGTGGAAACGTGGGACATACCGCAAACTATCGGGGTTGTCCTAAGTTCGCTGACATTAAGAAAGCAAAACTGGCTCGGCAGCAGAAGGTGGAGGTCAAACGTTCACCTGTGAGGTTTCAAACACCAGCCGTCACGCCCCAAATTTCCTACGCCCAAATGGCGTCAGGTAGGGGGGCTACGGTACAGCAAGCGACTGTTGCTTCTCCGGCGCCAATGCCGAGAACAACGGAAGCTGCACCTAACATGCTAGCCATCTTGCTCGCAATCCAAGGGCAGATGGCTCAGCTGCAAAAGCAGGTGCAAGAACAGGCCAAGCGGGTGGACAAGATTTACGCGCTACTGCCGGGCCTAACGCAACACATGTCGTAATGGGTACGCACATGGTGGAGCAAACTTTGAAGGTCCTTGCGGTGAATGTTAATTCACTGATTAGGATTGAACGAAGAGCCGCAATGTTTAAATTGCTACAAGACCAAACTCCTGATGTGCTTTTCGCTAGCGAAACCAAGCTAACCGATAAGCACAAACTGGAGTACAATAATTATATTGTTAGAAGAAGAAATCGGCCCAGATCCAAACGTGGAGGCGGTGTCGCGATCTTCATTAAAGAAGGTATAAAATTTCACAGAGTGTACAAGGGCGTGTTGCGCAGGTTCCGGGTGTTGGAGGCAGTCGTCGTGTACATCCCGCTCCGCAGTGGAAAGCGGCTGTACTTGGCCTCTGTTTATGCACCTGATACTTCACAATCCACCCTATTCATTACAGAGCTCGATACGCTTTTTCGACTTCTGAGGCTGGAATCGGGGGAGAATTATTTTATAATCGGCGGGGATTTCAACGCTAGACACAGAGATTGGGGAAATAATTTGCCAAATACTAGAGGGAACCTACTACTCGATTGGTGGGGTCAGCACGATGTCATGTACAGACTCGGTCTTAAAGCGACGGATAACCCGTCGTTTCCCAGAGGCGGGTCTTATTTGGATCTACTGCTGTACGACGAACGTATACGACTGACAGATACGAACTTACAAACGCTAAACTGTCTTCGCACATTCGTGTATGACAGCGACCATTGCAGTTTTAGCAACGAAATTGCGGAATTGAAGGAGTTTGTTCAAAGGTATTCTTACAAATACAGTAAGACTCGATGGACACGCTTCTCCGCAGAGCACTCTCCTCGAACACGCTCCACACACCGTCCAATAGGAATTTGTCAAACGAGGAGATCGACAATTACCTAAAACAAATGGACGAGACAATTAAACAAACTATGGACACTACAATACCGCGGTATCGACGTACGACTAACGAAGACCTGTTCCGCAATCCTACTATTGACGCACTGCACCGACAGAAAATTTCTGTATTTTGGCAAAAATGTAGATGCTGCTCTGGCCAGAGCTAAAGGTGCTTTTGCCCTTACAAAGAGACTGTTTTATAGCAGCCAACTCGATGCGAGGGTAAAGGTAATCTGCTACATGGCCCTTATTAGGCCCATGCTGGTATTTGGGTGTCCCGTGTGGTTCAATGTACGAGCAAGCTTAATGGAAAAGATTCGGGTGTTTGAGAGGGCTTGCCTTAGGGCTTGTCTTCGCTTGTACAGAACACCAGAATCGGAGTACAAGAAATTTTATCCTAATGAGGTCCTTTATAACAGGGCGAACCTAATACGAGTGGACAACTTCGTAATTAAGCTGACTCGAAGGCACATTGCAAGAGCAATGACCTCGACGAATAACCTGATATCTGGGGCTTACTACCCCAATTACCTTTACCACGAGAGTGTGCGCTTTGACGGCTTCGTTCCACCGGAACATTCCTCTACCTTGATCAGATAGGGTTGAGCCAGGATAGATCAGCGGTCCCGTTAATCTTCCATGTCGCTCGGACAGCTGGGGACAGGCGACTCAACTACGGCAGAGACGTCGCACACGGCAGTGTGGATCGCCTCAGGTTCAGTAGGGCGGTGGGGAATCGCGATAAAAGGGATGTCGTTCGGCAGCACCAGCATTTCTGGTGGTTGAATGATGGGGAAGATGTTTCGTCGTCGTTTCCGTCAATTACGGACCAGCCTCACTAATGAGGCAGGGCTGACCAATGTATTTGCTTTGTAAATAGCGATGGCCAGCTTACATAGGTTTAGGTTAGAATTTAAGAAACATATACATATATCAGTGTATACAAAGGTGTATACTGATATATGTATATGATCGTGTATAATGTCTATGTGTGTTTATGTGTGTATTGTGCATTTAGGTTAGGTAGGCTAAGGTTTATTTTAAGTTAGATATTAAGTTTTTATAAAAAATAAAAAAATTACATCCATAGCTAAGTTTTTTGTTAACAATTTTTTCTTAGCCCTAAGTATATAAAATAAAAATTTCCAAATAAAATGTAAATAAAGTCGAAAGACATAGATATAAGAATTTAGAGTAGCTTAGAGTGCCTGTGTGGGGCCAGTAAGTTAGTATAAGATTGTTAAGTAATTGTAAGCTAGCATTTAAGCATTTTTTGTTAGTATGTAAGAGTTAGTGATTAAGTAAATAAAATGCATTCAAAACTGAAAAAACTACTAGCGGTGAGTGTTGGGTTCAGCAGTACGATAAAGAAACCAAGTTCCAGTCATCACAATGGTAGCATTTAACATTCACGAGGCCCAAAAAAGGAAGGCAGGTCTACAAGAATGTGAAAACCGTGCTGACCGATTTTTTTCGACTTCAGTGGCATGGTTCATCATGAGTACACCTCATACGACAATACTATCATCAAGAAGTACTGCCGAGAGGATCTGCGTCACCTTCATTTCATTTCATTTCATTTCATTTAATTTCTTTATTCATTGAAAGCTTACACATTAAGATAACAATAATCTTATAAACTAGTGCAAGGCTTAAATATAATTTATTTAGAAAAGCGGAAAAAGCTACATAACATGTTAGCGTTAAATTAATAATTCAACAATTAGAGTTTTTCTCTTTCTGTTTCTTAAATACGATAAGATAAATAAAAAAATAAAAAAAACAAGGAACTCGTAATATTCGTGATGCAATGAGACGTAAACGGCCTGACTTCGTAGTTGGCACCTTCACCATGATAACACACCAGTTCATTCTTCGCACATTATTCGGGCTTTCTAAGCCAAACACAACATACCTATGGGTCGCCAACCTCCTTACGATCCTGACCGGGTTTTCAAATTCATGGAAAAGCTGATAAATCGTCAGCTCATGAAATATCTCGAAACACGAAAACTTCTCAATGACCGTCTGTACGGTTTTCGTAGCAACAGGTCCACCGGTGACCTGATGGCATGTCTCACCGAAAAGTGGAACCAAAGCGTACATCAATCTGGCGAAAGCAAAATAGTTGCAGTTGATATTTCTAAGGCATTTGGCAGAGTTTGGCATCAGGCTCTTTTGTCAAAAATGCGTGCATTTGAGAACGATGACTCTTTCCTTCAATGGATTAGCAACTACTTTTCGGAACTTTCAATTCAAGTTGTCTTGGATGGTTTCAAGTGTGATATTCACGAAATTAATTCTGGTGTACCCCAGGGATCCGTTCTGTCTTCGACACTCTTTTAATTTTTTAACAATGATCTCTTGTCTGCCACTTCTAATGCAATATATTCCTCTTCTGACGACAGCACTCTCTGCTTTTCATATTCGTTCCCGGACTCACGTCCCGACTCTTCGGATGTAGAACGAGAACGGCAGCGTATATTAAGCTCATTAAATTCCCATATTAACAGCATAACCAATTGGGGAACTATCAACGGAGTGGAATTTAATGTTTCCAAAACACAGTGCTGTCTGCTGTAGTTAAACACCCAGCCATTATCCATGAATAGCAATTGCATTGTGGAAACTGACAACTTTTCCATTCTCCGTATGTGTGTCAATGACAACTTACGTTGGAATGACCACATATTCGATGTAGTCAAAAATGCTGCGAAATGTCTAGGTTTCCTCAAACGATGTAAGAAATACTTTTCCCCTGAGGTGGCCTCCATATAAAAGGCATTAATCTGGCAAAAATTGGAGTACAATGAACACATCTGCTCAGGTGCGCCTAAAACAGATTTGCACCTGCTACTCGTATATAGGATTCAACATCGTGCGATAAAACCAGTAGGTGATGCTAACTTCACCCAGTCAATGGACACCCTCGAACACCGACGAAATGTCTCGTGTCTCACTTTGTTTTTTCGCTAGTTCCACAATCAGTGCTCCATATAAACCGGCAGTAGCATTCCGCCCCTTCAAAGCTTCAAAGCTTCAACCGTAACACCAGTCTCACTATGAATGCTCATCAGTATACCCTTAAGACCACTTTCGAACGTACTCTAAAATACCGTGATCCGTCCCTACGCCGAACAACTTGCTTGTGGAATATCCTGCCGACTTCTCCATTTCCTAGTCATTATAATATTCATACATTTAAAACCAACGTAAATCTGTAATTATCTTTCTTCCTTCCATAATTTTCCTTCGCCCGCGCTGTGTGTAAACATTTTAAGGGTACCTTAACCCCTTGAAACTGAAAATGCCTTTGAAAGGGACCAGATTTCGGACCAGGGAAATTTTGGTGGGGGCGAACGCCCCAATTTATTCGGCTTAATACAAGCTATAACTTACAAATTAAACTTAAACTAAGGTTTGTTGGAGTGGTGAAGGAGAACGGATTTGAGGTAGGAAGTGGTGCAGTGGAAGTCAAAGACGGTAGGGTTTGAGTTGATTTGACGTAGCATACATTCGCGCCATAGGAGGTGTGGTGGGTTGGTAGATAGAAGAGTCGAGGGGTACGTAGATTACGAGGGTTAGTGTTGAGCAAAATGGAGGTGTGAAGGGACGCACATTCAACGTGACCTGAAAGGAGTCGATGAATGAAGAGAAAGTCTGCTGCATCTCTGCGATCTTCAAGGGTGTTTAAGTTGATAAGGTTGAGACGGTTTTGATAGAGGGGCAGGTTAAAAGGATCGTCCCAGGGCATACCTAGAAGAGCAAATCGAAGAAAACGGCGCTGAATGCCTTCAATTCTCGAGATATGAACACGATGATATGGGGACCATACTTGACTGGCATACTCTAGGAGGGGGCGAACAAAGGTAATATAGAGGGACCTGGTCACGTATGGGTTGGTGAATTCTTTGGACCACCGTTTTACAAAACCTAGTACAGAGTTGGCTTTGAGGCATGTCTCATCCATATGTAAACGGAAGTTGAGCTCGCTATCACACAAAATGCCGAGGTCGCGAAGAGATTGTACGGAGGAAATAGGTTGGTTATGGAGAAGATAGAGTCGGGGAGGAGATTGATTCCGCTTATGTGAGAAGGTGATGAATTGGCATTTGGCGATGTTAAGTTCCAAAGAATTTTTGAGGCACCAGATCGAAAAACTATCAAGATCTTGTTGAAGGAATAAAGGGTTATGGGGAGGGGAAATGGTTTTGAAAATTTGGTATCGTCGGCGTAAAGGGAGACAGACGAGTGTTTGATGTTCATATCGAGATCATTTATGGTTAATATAAAAAGAAGGGGACCGAGATGGCTGCCTTGTGGAACTCCAGAGGTGGCCAAAAATGGAGCGGAGTGGGCTGACCCAAAACGAACACTGTAAAAACGGTTTTCGAGGTAAGAGGATATCCATTTTAACAGTATGAGTTCAAAGCCGAGGGCAGACAATTTGAAGATTATTAATCGATGAGAGATTTTATCGAAGGCTTTGCTAAAATCGGTTGCAACTACATCGACTTCATTGCCATTCTCTAGGGCAGAGAGGGCAAAAGATACGAATTCTACGAGATTTGTGGTGGTTGACCTACCCTGTAGGAAGCCATGTTGTCTAGGGGAAATAAAAGATTTGCATTGGAAGCTTAGAGCTTCATACAAAATACTTTCGAAGAGTTTGGGTATATGGGAGAGCTTAGCGATGGGACGATAGTTGGTTATTTCATTCTTTGATCCTTTCTTGTGGATTGGCGTTATGAAGGAGGATTTCCAAGCCTGAGGAAATTCTCCTTGTGAAGGGAAAAGACGGAAGAGATTAGAAAGGGCAAGGGAAAGAGAGGAAGAACATTTTTTAAGAAATATGGCAGGGAGGCCATCTGGGCCGGTGAACTGGAGATAAGCACCAAGATAGTTGGAATAGTCGGTAAAGGATCTGGTACGCAGGAAAACAGCCCATAACTTATTATACGAGGGAGAACTAGTAGATGATGTTTTAAGGCGGGAAAACGGAACGTAAAGGGAAAAAGAATTAAATATTTCTTTATAAAAAATGGATAAGGCATCATTTAAACTTAGGTTGTGAAAGTTAAAGAGGGATCTGCTGAGATATTCACTGATTTTTTGAAAGTTTGCTTTATGAAAGTCGTTGGATGAGAGAGTTGTGGGGGGAGTGGACTGGAATGAAGAGTTATGAAAAAATGAAAGTAGAAGGGGGGGGATGGTAGTTATCGATTGCTGAGAGAGATAGGGGACAAAGTGAGACTGAGGATTTAATTGGATCTGTTGTGAAAATAAGGTCTAATTGCCTGCCCATAAAATTGGATATACCACTGACTTGGCATAGACTTGAGTCTATTAAGCGATCTAAGAAGAGACATTCCTTAGCTGAGTTGGCATTTGAAGCGATGAAAAACGATTGATCATCTGATGGAGTCCACTGTAGCTGAAGAAGATTAAAGTCGCCGAAAATAAGGATATCATCAATAGGGTCTGACAGGTCAATTAAATGATCGATAGCATCAATAACAAATTGGTAAGATTCGATAGGTTGAGCTGGTAGGATGTAGCAACATATAACGTAAAGGGACTTGAGAGGCAGTGATATTTTTATTGCGACAAAGTCGGCTTTAGAAGATGAAGAAATTGTAATGGGGGAAGAGTTAAGGCTATTGTCCATCGCCAGTAGCACGCCTCGACAGGGGAATCTTTATTTGTGAGGGTAGGATCGTCGTCGCGGAAAACATTAAAAGTAGGAGGGAACAATTCGTGGTTCTTTATGACGGGAATCGAATTGGTTTCGGTCAAGGTGTAAATATCAAAGGGAAGAGCATGCGATTGACGTAGGACAGCATTGGTTTTAGAGCGAAGACCTCTTACATTCTGGTAGTAAAATGTAAGAGGGATGCTGTGGGGTGGAGGTGTGAGGCAGGATGGTTTAAGCGCTGGCAACGGAGGCAAGTTATGGACGAAAAAATTTGTCGTGGTCGGCTCGGCTTCGCTGTAGGTGTGATACTCGTTTAGAGTGAACATAGGCTCTTCGGTATTAATTTCAATAGTGGGAGAATATTTAGGACAAATGTGTAGCAACTCAAGGGGAGTTCTTTGAAAGCGATTAATGTTATATAATTGTTGCTCAATGAATGTTGATTTTATGAAGTCGAATACTTTTTGAACAGACTTCATAGATGTGTTAAAGTGACAGAATTTTACAGTAGAATTTTATATTAGAACGCTTTTGACTATAACTGGACATACGCCACTGGGTATCAGTTTAAAATGTAACTTTTCATGTTAGGCCTGTAAAAACTGTTGATGACCCTAGTCATCCAATTTGTGGTCCGGATTTGAATCCCCGTTTCAATCACATACGTCAAGCCGAACTATCATCCGAGATTGTATATGTTTAGTTCAAGGTTTGCCATTTTATAATATGGACCATATTGCAATAGTTGAACATGATAAAATTGTGAAAACTTACTAAAAAAAATAGTGATTCTGCAGTAGGTACATTCCACGCATTACGAGCGGATTATGGTCGATCTGAGCGTACTATAGGTAAAACTGTAAAACAGAGACTAGCTCTGTTACAGATTTCTTAAGGCCTATACATAGTCGAAGTGGACGCTCTAGAGAAAATATTGTTGCCATTAGTGAAAGTGTTAAAGAAAATCCAAATCTATCGATTTCACTGCAAGCACAGCATTGGGGCCTGTCTTACGCCACATTACGCTTCAATATTCAAGAATTGAAGAGAGCTGATCAGTGAATGCGTAGAACATACGCATGGACTGGCAACACTGCTGTGAAAGTGAAAAGTTGTACACATTAATTCTCTCCCGTTTTTTTATTTTTTAAATTCAGTATAATATCAAGTCTTTTCAAGAATAATTGTTTTTTTCTAATCAATTAACTCTTTATTATCTGAAGAATTTGTCCAACTATTTTTATAACAGGTAATAATTGTAAAATCGCTTAAAATTGCCTATAAACCAGAGATTTGAATCTCATGAGTTATAACAAACGTAAGAGTTGTCAAACTTCTCCCGACGGCAACCATCAAAACACCGATATTAACAACAGATCGTCTTAAAATTTTAAAAATAATTCAACAATGTCCATATCTGATGCTGATTTGCAAAAAATTAAAATGATTATTGTTGATTCTCTCCATATTGAACTCGAAAAGGCAACAGCGAATTTAGCATCGAAGGAAGACCTCATTACGCTAAATACAGAAATAAAAAAACAAAATGAGGACTTAGCGCAAAAAGTTCATCAATTTGAAGCTAGATGCAATTTATTGGAAGAAGAACTTGAAGCGCAAAGCCGTGAACTAAAAGGCAAAAATATTATTTTTTGTATTCCGTCTGAAAACGTTGATCCAGAAGAAAAAGTACGATGTATGACTCGGCTGCTGTTGGATAATGCAGATATACAAGGGATGTCAAAACCCATTCAAATAAGCAAAAACAACAACTTAATCAAAATGAAATTAAACACTGGCTGTAAGGAAACTGCAATGAAAATGCTTAAAAACTCTTCTAGGCTAAAGAACACAGGTGTTTACATCCAAAAGGATCTTACTAAGCAAATGCAGTTAAAACGAAGAATCTTGCTGCAATATAGGAAAATAATTAAACTTAATGCACCAAACGCTTCGGTACTAATAAAAAACAACACTCTTCAAAAATACAATCTTAAAATTAATAATAATAATGGTGAAAAAGAGCTACAACAAATGTTGGATTGGACTTCGGAAGTGTCACAAACACGATGCTGTCAAATAGGCGTCACAACGAAAGTAATAGATCAGCACTTATTTCTGGGCAACCAGGGATGCCACTTCATCAAAAACAACAAAGTAGTAGTATTAAACCAAGAAATTGAAAATTAAATGCCGTCAGCTCATTAAGTAATAGTTTTTGTAAAATATTAGCATATAATATATCTGGTCTGAATAATAAGTTATTGTATGTAGATTTTTTCAATTTTGTTAAAACTTTTGATTTTTTTTTCCATTTTGAAACACATATTACTTTAGAAAATTCGATTAAATTCATAAAATATTTTAGCGGATATAAACTTCACTGGATTCATGCTACCAAAACATGTAGCAAGGGACGAGCAAGCGGAGGTTGTTTGTATGGAATAAGAACATCACATATTAAATTGTACGACTTTGCAGAGATACAAGAAACAACTGTAATTAAATTCTTAAAAAGAAATGATATGTATATAATGCCTCTTTATTTAAACTGCAATAAGTGGACCGAGGATTTAGAACAACTCAACAATAATTTATCTGTTTTTGCCAGCAAGAGCGTACTAATGATTGGGGACTTCAACGCCAGAACTAGTAACGATCAAGTCACTACAGTCAGAAACATTAACAATGTTTGCTTAAACGTTAACTCTAGAACATCCAAAGACATAATATGCAATAGTAATGGTGCTGCACTTCTTGAAACTCTGCAATTGTATGATTTTATTCTTTTGAATGGCTGTACCGAAGGAGACATGGATGGTCAATATACCTTTATTGGAGGACCAGGTAAGTCAGTGATTGATTACTGTATGGTGAACAATGATTGGCTAGATCTCATAAATAAGTTTGAGGTGCTATGCAAACATTTCTCTGATCATATGCCAATCGCAGTAGAATGGAAAACCGAACCTGACTCGTCACAATCAAATCTTCAGTTGTTACCTAGACTTAAATGGAGGGATGAAGAAGCTAAAACCTTTCAACACAAACTAGACGTTTGGCTCTCAAGAATTCCTGCTGGCATTGAGTCTACTGATATTCTTTCAAATGAAATAATAACATGCATGAGAAATTCGGCAAACAGGTTTAGCTCTAATGTAGCAAAAGCATTCAAACAAAAATGGTTTGATAAAGAGTGTATGAGAGCAAGAAAAAAATCATTTGCTCTTTTAAATGCATTCCGTAATTCCAACAATGAAGGATTACGAAAATGGTACGTTCAATCAAATTCCCAATATAAAAGTCTGTGTTTTGCAAAGAAACTTAATTTTGAAAATAAACAAGCCCAATCACTTGGCGAAACAAAGAACTCAAAGGAATTTTGGAAGCTGGCGAAGGATATTAATGGTTCTCATCACATAATAGGCACAAATGTATCCGCCGATGATCTTTCTATTCATTTCTCGAAAATGCTTCAAACGAATTCCAACTTAACTTTTGCTTATGCTGAACCTTTCTTCACCGATGATATACTTGACACCGAGATATCTATTTTTGAGATAAAAGCAGTGCTTCTGAAAGCTAAAAATAGAAAAGCTCCGGGTGAAGATGGTGTACCTTATGAATTTTTTAAGAATGCTTCTCAAAGTTTTAGTATTCAACTGGCTACGCTTTTTAACAAAATTCTTATGAATGCGGAAGTTCCATCCTCGTTCGAAAAAGCTGTTATATTCCCAATACATAAAAAAGGTGCCATGAATGACGTTGCCAACTACAGAGGTATATCTTTTATGAATATCATAGCTAAGGTACTCTGTGGAGTTCTTGTTAGCCGATTGGAAAACTGGGTAGAAGAAAAAAATATACTATCCGATTTCCAGGCTGGATTTAGGAAAAACTATTCCACAGTTGACCAAATCTTCTCTCTGACATCGACTGTCAAAGCATATCATGCTAGAAATAAAAAGGTGTACGCGTTCTTTGTCGATTTCAAAGCAGCGTTTGATTTGGTAAATCGGAATGCGCTAATATACAAACTTTCACAGCTAGGTGTCTCAACCAGGTTTCTACATGTTATCAAAAATATGTACAATGACACAGAAACCAGCGTGTGGGATGGTTCACGTTTCTCTGAATGGTTTAGAACTGATTCAGGTGTCAAACAGGGATGTCCGCTTAGCGCACTTTTATTTGCACTTTTTATAAACGACATTGTAAACCACCTTCCTGGAGGAATTAGAATGGCAGGAATCCAAATCAATGTGTTCCTATATATTGACGACTTGGTTATATTATCAGAATCGAAAGACAATTTACAATTGATGATAAACCGGCTGTCTACATACTGTGAAAAGTGGGGACTTGAAATCAACACTGAAAAATCAAAAATTATGATTTTCTCGCGTTCCAATCGAACTGAAGTCGGAAGCAATTGGGTGTACAATGGAAGGCATTTGGAAGTGACAAATGAATATAGGTATCTTGGGGTGAACCTTAACCCAAGGCTAAATTTTAGTAAGCACCTTGCCGAAAAAGCCAAGGCCTCTCAAAGTCTTATAAACTTAACATGGAGAAAGATTTTTACAAACAGCCGTATACATTTGTCTACCAAATATCAAATCTTCAATTCAGATGTGAAGTCAACTCTGTGCTATGCAGCTCAAGTTTGGGGAATGGAAGAGTATGAGGTAACTGAGAAACTTCGGAGGAACTTCATCAGAAAAATTTTCAATCTACCAATCAACACACCGAATTATGCGATTTATTTAGAAACCGGCTTGCCAAAGATATTTACCAGCACCCTGAAACTACAAGCTGATTATCTACTTAAAGTCTTAGGTTTTCGAGATGAACGTCTGAGTAAAAAGATACTGCTATACGAAGTTAGGAACAAAGACTGGTGGTCTAATAAATGGCAACAGATCGCCACTTCTTTTGGCGAAGATATAGAAATTGATCCAAACAATATTCTTGGTGTAAAGGAAAAGCTTTATAGAATTATTCAGCTGAATGAAGACTCGGTTCGAAATCTGCTTGTAGAAACAGCTACTGAATCTGAAAGCCGAATATTATACAATCAGTTGAAATTTAATCTGCCTAACAATAATTATTTTCAAAATTCTCTAAGTCCCAAAGATATTTCTCTAATATTTAAAGCAAGATGCGAATTATTATGCCTCAACGGAAGACCTTACAATGGGAGTTACAACCAGTTTTGCACACTATGCAACACAAGATCCAAAGAAGACTGCTTCCACTTTATAAGTATCTGTCCAATTTTTCGACAAGAGAGATTTGCGTATTTTGGAAAATTCTCTCTCTCAATGCAGGAGACAATACAAATATTGGATGGACCAGATTGGATAAAACTTGCCAATTATCTAAAGGAAACTTGCAGATTTAGGAAACTAATCAGGACTGAATATGATTGATCTACGATAAAAAAAAAATAATAAACAAAAATATTAAATGAAAACTGAAAATTAAAATAATAAAGTATATTTAAAATCAATAGAAGGAATTAAAGTTGTTAGTCGAGCTGACGGCAATGCCAAAGCGTTTATATTCATAAATAGTTAATGTAAATGTATGTTAAAAATTGTAAATAAATGAATGGATTACTTACTTACTTACTTACTTACTTACATACGCCCTTTGAGTGCTTGAACATCAGCCATTGGATAACCAACTTTCACATGACATTTTCTTCAGCGATGAGCCTCATTTTTCACTCGGTGGTTTTATCGAAGTCGGAGCCGAAGTTGAATCGGAGTCGGAGGAGGTCGCAGACTCAAATTATTAAAAAATTAAATTTCTATTAGAAAAGCAAGATAAAAAATACAAAATTGTAATGTCACATAATAATAACATCGATAATCGATAAAATTACAGACTAGTAGTTAAATTTGAAAATGGGTAAATTATATTTTATAAACAGCAACTTAGCTGCTTTGTCGCCATCCAATCTATTCCGTAGTGGGTTATGGAACAGACCCTGGAGGAGCCGACAAAAATTGTCGCACCATTGGCTTCAAAACCTGGAACTTTGTATTCACTTTCCACCAAACCAAAGGATCTTCTGTCTACTTGGGATGCTTTTCTCTTTTATATTCATTTAAAAGCGCTCTCCAACTGAAAAGTTTGTAACCCACAGTAGTAACAGTCTCGAAACTATCCTCCCCTTCATCACTGTCCATGAGAATATTGGCCAGACAAGAATGGAAACTCCCGGACGTGCTTTGAAACGTGCGAGATTGAAAACTAATGGTGGGCTCATCCGATTATATTCTTGACTTTTTATTTACAGGAGAATCGCAATCCTTTCTCCGGGTCTCCGTGTCAAGTTTAGTAGTTTCAGTATAGTCTAACTTATCAAGAAAATGCAATAATTCACCTGCTCTTTAACAACTTCATTAAAAAATTTTAGTTTGCAACGCGGGTCTAAGTATGTTGCAAGTGCAAATAAATTATTAGTGTGTAGTTCACCAAATCTTGATTTTAGGCCATTAATTAAACTTGTGATTATTATCATTATTACTCGTACATTCGGTTTAGTTTAGGATACTTGCATTTGAAGGTTCTGTTTGAGCACGTGAAATAAAGGAATTAACGAATAAATGCTGACTTTGCTGGCACTCATATTTCTGGTGTCTTCTTCAAATGACTGTAACACTGTCACCAATCCATCGAGGTGTAATCATTTTTCCGGCGAAATTTGTGGAATTTTTTGCTTGCTAACATATAAGTAGATCGAATCCTTGATCTTAATCAAACGTTCTATCATATAAAAGGTACTGTTCTACTTAAATACAAATAAAAACGGATTCAATAGAAGAATTCAATATTTAATGATAATTTAATAGTAATACCTTGTACTACAATCCTGTATTACACCCAAAGGTGCTCTTTTTGAATTTATTGTAATTTAGGCTGTGCAATCAGTGAGTGGCTAAAATGTGTCGCTATGTTCTTGAATTTAGCTATTAAAGTTGTGATATCGTTGTCTTTACTCAAAGCATTTCGAACACAAAGCTGACTTGATATACAGTGCAATTGACATAAGGAATATTAGTTAACTGCATTGCTCAGTTCAGTTTTTTTCAGTTTAAATGCATTTTTATTTTTTCAACTTAAATTACTCTTAAATGCTAGACAAAAAAATGCTTAAAAATGAGCTTAAATAACTTACAAACAATCTTATTCTAACTTACTGGCCCCATGCGGGCACTCTAAGTTAAACCTAACACTTAAACTATGTCTTTCGACGAATCTTACAGTCTAATTTTATTTTATTTTTACATTTATTAATGCTACAACTAAGAAAATAAATTTTAATCAAAAAAACTTAGTATCTGGACTTTTTTTTAATTTTTTATAAAACTTAAAACTAAAAGCCTACAATCTACCTAAAAATAAATCTTAACCTACTTAACCTACTTACATCTAATGCCTACATAAATACATATATATACATACATACTCGTAATATATATATACATATCTAGTCAGTGTTCTGGTGAAGTGTGTCCAACGCACACCTACTATAATTGCAGGAATACCTTTGAACAAACTCATCCAATTCCGCAATTTCGTTGGGAACAGTTATTTCGGTGCTGAGACCGCAATGGTCACTGTCATACACGAAAGTGCGTAGACAGTTTGTAGTTTGTTGGTTAGTGGATGGCAGTTGTATTCGTGAGTCGAACAGCAGAAGATCCAAATAGGACCCGTGTCTGGGAAACGACGGACTATCCGTCGCCTTAAGCCCGAGTCGATACATTACATTGTGCTGACCCCACCAATTGAATAGTTGGTTCCCTCTAGTATTTGGTGTATTATTTCCCCAATCACTATGTTTGGCGTTGAAGTCTCCGCCGATAATAAAATAGTTGTCTTCCAATTCCAGCCTCAGAAATCGAAAAAGTGTCTCGAGCTCTGATATAAATAAGGTGGATTGAGTAGCCTTAGGTGCATAGACAGACACCATGTACAACCGCTTTCCACTACGGAGAGGGATGTACACGATGCATGCTTCCAGCACCTGGAACCTACGTACTACACGACTGTATACTCTTTTAAAACGTATACCTTTTCGTACGAAAATCGCAACGCCACCTCCCTGAATGGAGTTGGGTCGGTTTCTCCGTACTATTTTGTATCTTTTGTGCCTCATTTTGTGTCTTTTGGTAAGCTTAGTTTCGCTAACCAAAAGCACATCAGGGGCTTGGTCTTTAAGCAACTTAAATAGTGCGGCTCTTCGTTCGAGCCTAATCAGTGAATTAACATTCACAGCAAGGACCTTCAGAGTCTGCTCCGCCATGTACGTACCCATTACGGCAAAAGGTGCGTTAGGCCAGGCAGCAGCGCGTATACTTGATACACCCGCGCGGTCTGTTCAGTCAAATGACGTTGTAGCTGAGCCATCTGCCCCTGGATAGAGAGCAAGATAGCTATCATGTCAGGTACTGGTTCCGGTGCTCTGGGCGCTGGGGCCTGAGAAGCAACCTTCACTTGCTGTACCGTATTTCCCCTACCTGACGCCATTTGGTCGTAGGTAATATTGGGAGTAACGGCTGAAGTTGGCAAATGCACGGGTGGACGTTTCACTTCCACTTTCTGCTGCCGGGCCAGATTTATTCTTTTGATATACTGGAATTTGGGACAACCCCGATAATTTGCGGTGTGCCCCGTGTTCCTACATAAAGCACAAGGAAGTTGGCTTTTTTCAGATGCTCCGTCCTTACCCAGAGCGCATTCCTCGGACTTGTGGTTCTTTCCGCACTTCACGCATCGAGGCTGATTTCGCAGTTCGACGCGGCGTGCCCGAACCTTTGGCAGGGAACACATTGTAAAATGTTTTCGCTCCTCTTTAGTTTCTCCCAATGTACAACCTGGTAGTCTAGGATTTTAATACTCCTTAGACCATCCAGATTGCTGGTGGGACTTAGCAGGACTAGGAAAATCGGCAGTTGCCGCTTCTCCCTTTTGGCTCTGGCTGTGGTGAAAGGCTTGACCCCCACGAATTCGAGCCCTTCACACTTCTTCTCTTTAAGCACTGATCCTCCGGATCAGTCGACGGCTCTAATCCCCTCAGCAGCATTGTTTGCAGCTTGTCCCCCTTCGGGGTGTAGGAGAGGAACTCCGTCGTCGAATCCGTCAGTAATATTTTTATTTTATAGTAGCGCTCCACTGAATTGCAGTGGATCGCGTGTCTATCTAACGATAATCTTTTTACAAAAAAATTGTTGCCTATGGCCGACTTACATAATTCGATTGTTTCCTTAAGTTCCATCTTGTAGGTATTTATGGGTGGCACTTTCTGCTTTGTGGATTTCTGCTCTTGTTGTTGTTGTTGTCTCTGCTGCTGTTGCTGTTGTTTCTGTTGTTGTTGTTGCTGCTGCTGTTGTTTTTGCTGCTGTTTTTGTTGTTTCTGCTGCTGTTGTGGCTGCTGCTGTTGTTGTGGTTGCTGCTGATTTTGTAGCTGCTGCTGCTGTTGATGTGACTGCTGATGTTTTTTCATTTGCCGTTGTTGTGGCTGCTCTTGTTGTTGCTGCTGGTGTTTATTTAGTTTTTTTTGGTGTCGTTGTAACACTTGCGCTAATGTTTTTGTTTGGGGTTGATGTTGCTTTTGAGCTAGCTGAGTCTGCTGTTGCTGTTGGGATTGCTCTAGCTCTTCCCTCTTCCTTCTGAGCATTTGCATTTGTTTTAAGGCAAGAACTCTTTGCTCTAGCATTTTTATGCTGCTGCTTAGAGACACCATTTCTTCCTCTTCGTCTTCCGTTTCGGTTGGAGCCAAGGAAGCGAAGGTATTCTCTCTCATATAGTGGCTTTCACCACCATCTGAGACATTTGAGTTGTCATCAGTAACTTGCCGACGTTTATTTGCTGCTGTAGATGGCGTTAAATGCGTCCCTTTCCTCACTTCGCCAAGCAGCTTTTCAGCGGAAGTTGGTTGGTTGGGACGTTGTACCAAGCTGGGGACTGGCAGCTTTCTCCTTCTCTTTGTTTTTGGTGTGTGTTGGCTTGAACCACTTGAGGAAGCCTCGCCTGGTTTATCAGCAGATCCCGCTATTGCAATGGCGGACCGCTCTCCACAGTCCATCACGTGATTAAGCACACACTATTTTATTATTAATTGTCTTTTTATGAAAAAAAAAACAAAACAAAAAAAAAAACTTTCGCAGAGGCTGGGAAGCGAACCCACAACCCCGAAATTTGTTATCTACGTATTTACTGCCTCGGCTACCGAACACTCGGAAGAGTCATTGCTTATATCGCCTCTTACTTGTCTTTTCACTTTGATGCACACTATGAAAAAAAAAGTCGACTATTCTCTATGCGAGTTGGTGAACGACTCGAACTGCAATTGCTCGTACCATATTTGATGCACCGTCACGAATATAACAGTGAATTGTATCGTTTCCTATTTCCAATTAATGCAAGCTTAATTTCTTCAGCGATTATATCACCAGTATGACGTTCATACAGCGGTTGACATTTTAATACAACTCTTACGAGTTCTAACTCTTCGGTTATTCCGTGTGTCGTTAAACTCATTAGCACTTGGCTCAGACCAAATATCCGTGGTGAATGATAATTTATGGAACTTTTTCAGTATTTCGATAATTTTATTAGCAATTTTAGAATATAATTCGTCACAAATATTGGCGGTGAAAAATTGGCGTTCTCTCATATTGTAATTTGGCACAATATTTTGCATGAGCCGACGAAATCCTAGACTTTCTAAAACTGAAAGGAGGCATCAAGGCATGAAAGGCATCATTTCGGACATTAATTTATCAATTTGTCTAGATTTAGAGTGTGACGCATCCCATTTTTGCCTCTTATATAAGATGTCGTGCAATGATATCTGTTCTTTAGCTTCTTCTAATGTAGTTTTTGAGACACTTTCAGTAATTAACTGCGATTTCAAATGCCCTTTTAATGATGACGTGGTGCCACCTTTCCTGGAATATCTTTTTTCTCAAACATTGCACTTCGCCGTATCCAAATCAATTGCACAGAAATAGTTCCATATTACACTTGTTTTAGGCTTCATAGTTAATAAAGTTTAGTTAATAAACGGCAAGTTATCTGTTTACTAAACCAACAAACCAATCACCGTTTTGACTTTAGTGCAAGAAAAATTTAATAGACGTGTTAGTTCGCGTTTTTGTGATGTAAACTGGCCACCAATATCGTGTGATTTTTCGTCGTTGGATTTCTTTTTGTGAGGTTATGCAAAAGATCGTGTTTATGCACACAATCCGCAAACCCCTGGCGCTTTGAAAACGAATATTCGTCAAGTTTTGAGCGAGTTATTGCCCGATATTTGTCGAAAAGTCATCTTGAAAATTACATTGTAAGAATGAAGTCCTGCAAAAACTCACGTGCAGGACATTTGAATGGTGTTATATTCCATTCATAATGGGAAGATCCAAACAATAAAAATTTCATCTGAATCCAAATCATAAATGTGTTTTATTTAAATTTACTTTCGCAACCACAAAATGGATGACCCTGTATGTTTTCTCATACATCTCAACTTAATATTTAATCATCCAGCCAGCTTATTGTGTCCTTATGAAGGTTGTTTCAACAACAGGTGTAGGATTTGAAATGCCTATTTTACAGCTGATGCACGCACGCAATTCGCATATGGTGACAGATATCATCCAAGAATTTGGGAAATTTTCCATAGAATGGTATACATTGAAAGAAAAACTCCAAGCCGTTGAATTTATTACAAAAACACACGTTCATTCGATGTGAAAAATTCGTACAAATTTTGCACGTAATCATGTGCCTTTCGAGACGTGTGTGCGAAGCATAACTAATCATAAAATTCCAAGAGGGGGGCTCAGTACGGGAGTTCAATGGTAAATATCACCGGAGTAAAAGAAAGTGTCGAAAATGACCCTACCACTTCCATTGGTCATCGTTCTCATTAGCTTGACCTCTCCAGAGCCACACTGAACCGAGTTTTGGTGAAAGATTTGGCACCCCATGCGTACAAGGTTCAATTAAAGTAAGAACTGAAACTGGCCGACAACCAGCAGCGCCATATGTTCTCGGATTGGGTCCTGGAAAACATACATACATGCTGACATTGATTTGTGCCCATTCCCATTTTGGCGGTAATATTAATAAGCAAAATTGCCGTACCTGGGGCACCGAAAATTAAAGAAGTAATTCAAGACTGCCAATGCACCCAGAACGAGTAACTGTTTGGTGCGGTTTATGGACCAGAAGTGTCGTAGCGCCTTACTTATTGAAAATGGGGGCGGAACAGCTATTAATGGAGCACACTCCTGAGACATGATAAATAATTGTTTGTGCCCAGAGCTCGAGCATGTGGTTACAGACGACCTCTACTTTCAACAGGAAGGTGCTAAGTGCCATAAAAGTCGCAAAACAATCGAGTTATGGCGCATAAAGTTTCCTGGCCACTTAATTTTAAGTTTTGGAAACACCCATTGGCCGCGTCTAGAGTCGTGCGACTTAACACGGCTAGACTTCTTTCTCTGGGGCTATGTTAAAAGTAAGGTCTACACCTACCATCCACAAACAGTTCCAACTCCGAAGGCGAATATTGAAGCCGTCATCGTCCAATTATGTGAACGGCTGATTGAAAAATTCGAGACAAGTATGAGGTTCTGTAGGCAGCCATTTGGAAGATATTGTGTGTGTTCCTACTTTATACTATGAAGTAATAAAGGTTTCAGAAATATCTCAACAATTGCTCGTTTTCTTTGAAAAATAAATCCTACACCTCTTGTTGAAACACCTATTACATTCCATTTAATGAAACGTTATAGTGTTAAACCTATTTACACCCTAAAGTCAGCGGCATGGTACGAGTACCAACGATATTTGCAAAACAGGCACTGAATATGATAGAAATTAAAATACCACTGAAAAAGCCATTGGTGGATGAAATTTCCAGAATCATTTGCAGGTTAAATTCATTTAACGATTTTTCTGCAATCGGAATTCCGTCATCAATATTTTCATCTGCGGAATGAATTGTAGAGCTACTTGTTTCGTTGGCATTAAGTTCGACTTTGTCGCTGATTTTAATGCGACTGAGTGCATCAGCATTTGTATTCGCCTTACCTTTTTTGTACACGATTTCGTAGTTGTACTCTTCTAATTTAAGCCTCCAACGAACCAACTTTGAGTTAGGTTCTTTTAAGCTCATTAACCATTGGAGAGGTTTGTGATCGGTAAGTATTTTGAATTTGTTGCCGAACAGGTAGGGCCGAAAATATTTCGTTGCCCAAACTATCGCCAAAAGCTCCTTTTCAATTGTGGAATAATTAATTTCTGTTGTGGTAAGTGTTCTGCTTGCAAAACAAATAGGTCTATCACTACCGATAGATCCTTGCGATAGTACCGCACCTATCGCGAAATTACTGGCGTCAGTTGTTAATACGAATGGTTTTGAGAAATCGGGATACTGCAATATAGGATCATTTGTTAAAATATCCTTACACATTTCGAAATATTGTACATACTTTTCGTCTAATTTGATTTCAACTCCTTTTTTCAAGCATGCCGTTAAGGGCTTGGTAAGTTTCGCAAAATCTTTTATAAATTTGCGGTAATAACCAATTAATCCTAAAAAGGATTTAATTTCTTTTGGAGTTTTTGGAACGGGGAATTCTTTTATTGCCCTGATCTTATCAGGATTTGGTTTAACTCCGTCTGGGGTGATGATGTGTCCCAGAAATGCGGTTTCCTTACGGAGGAACTCGGATTTATTTAGCTGTACTTTAAGGTTTGCCTGCCTTAATCGTCCAAAACCTTTTTTGAGATTTTCTATGTGTTCTTGAAGGGAAGTGGAGAACACAACGATGTCATCAATATACACAAGGCAAATTTTGCCGACCAAATCGCTGAGAACGTTGTCCATTACCCTCTGGAATGTGGAGGGTGCGTTTTTTAGCCCAAAGGGCTTTCTTATGAACTCATAATGGCCATTTTCTACCGTGAAGGCAGTTTTAGGTATATCTTGAGTATGCATTTCGATTTGGTGAAAGCCATTCGCCAAATCTAGAGTTGAAAAGTAGAGGCATTTGCCCAATTTATCAGTATCTCGTTTGTATTTGGAAGAGGATATTTATCATTTATAGTTTTTTCGTTTAACTTGAGATAGTCGATGACTAATCGTCATTTTTGTGTGCCAGAGTTATCCATCTTCTTGGGCACTATCCATATAGGTGAACTCCAGGGGGAGTAACTAGGTCGAATAATTCCCTGGGCCATCATGTCTTTTACTTGTTGTTGGACCTCATTTTTGTGAACATAAGGGTATCTGTATGATTTTGTGTATATAGGTATGTCGTCCGAAGTTTTAATTTGATGTTTAATGGCATTAGTGAAGGGAAGAGTTTGGCCTTTCTTGTGAAATATATCTTCATAGTTCCTACATAAATTAATTATTAACTTTCGTTCCTCGGAATTAAGATGTTCTAGCCGTAATAAATCAGTAATGTTATTGGCAACTGGGTATTCTAAGTCGTTTCCGTATGTCTTGTCAAAGTTATTTAATTCACAAATTTCAAAATTTAAGAGTGTGTTTACTTTTAGGGGGTGTTCTATAAGAATTGTTTGGTTACTACTTGACTTATTGCTTACTTCAACTAGGCTGTACCAGTTATTGGCATTGTAGATTCCTTCTGAAACAAAAACTCCGGGTTTGATTTCAATACTTCTGATAAAAATGTCACCATTGCGAATATCTACAGATAGCCATAATAATGCGTTAGAATAGGGGGGAATACTATATTTCTTGGACATGAGATTAGGTTTGAAAAGCAAGGGAATTTTAGTAAACGGGGTAATAAGTGTTTTAGTTTCTAGATCGACTTTAGCTTTGAGGGAACTCAATGTATCTAGACCTAATAATCCATCAAAGTATCCATGGAATTTGAATACTAGCAATCTCATTTCTCCGGGACAATTAAATTCGAAAAAATTGGGTAAACATACTTGTTTATCAATTTTATGTTGTTTAGTTTTTATGATTACAGGTGGGACAATTTCTTGATCTTGAGGAAGAATGTGTTCAGGGTTTATAAAAGAGGATGAAGCACCTGTATCTATTAGGAATTTCAAGGGTCTTCCGAAAGGTGATGAGATATGAATATAGGGTAAAGAGTGTCCATGTTTGTTAATATCTATGTATTTAATGCATTGCCCGAGGCTGAGTTCTGAAAATTTAAATCTTGTTCTGTTCAAATTCATCCAGATTTGGATAGTAACTATTTCCGTCCGTAGTTGTTTCTTCTGATGGAGGATGGGGATTTTCTTGTGTAGAATGCATAATGTTGTCAGTTACTGGTTCTAGCGTCTGCTCGTTTATATTATGTACTTCCTTAATAGTGTAGTGTGACGGTCTGAAGTTATTATTTTGAGGCTGCCCATTAAAATGTTGACGAGGAGTAGATGGTTGTTTGAGACGACTTTGTGCAGAAAGGGTGTCCATAGGTTCTGGTGGAGGTACCTTTGGTATCGGTCGGGGTATGAAAGGCGTTTTGTATGCAATATTTGGGAAATTTAGGTTAGTGTTCGGTTGCAAGGGAAATCGAAAAGATTGTGCGGGATACATATTTTGTAGCTGTTGTGGATTGAATTTAGCTTGTTGTTGGTTAAGGTTAGGAATTTGGGGGAATTTAAACTGAGGCTGTGGATGTCTGTGTTCTATCTTAATTAAAGGTTTAGAAAGAGATTGCTTTGTTTCTGTTCGGCCGTAATATGTATTTTGTTCTTTGATACAAAATGAAAAGGCCTCTGCCAGGGTTGTTGGTTTCATTGCTCGAATAGTAGGTCCCAAGGGGTCTCTTAATCCAATCATGAATACGTTTAGACACATTTCCTCATACAATTCTCGTTTTGCTTTTACGACTTTAGAATCTGTGGAGTGGATCTGCACATGATTATTCATGGCGGATAGCACTTCTATTACTTCGCTGTAAAACTGTTCTATTGTTTTACGATTTTGCCTCAACCAATGCAAATCTCTTATTAGAGAGGTTTCATTACGCTTGTCGGCGTAGTGCATTATGAGGTTCGATTTTATACTGTCCCAGTTCAGCGGGGTACCGTATATATTAAGAATCTCATTTGCAGGTCCCTCTATTTTGTTGCGTATAGCACGGAGCAGAAGTTTACCATAACTAGTTCCATCTGCAGATCTAATCAGAGAAAGAATTTCCTCTACGTTCGTTAAAAACTCATAGAGGAGCCTGGGATTGCTATCGAATTTTGGCAAATCCTTTATAGCATCCGGAATACGAAGAGAGTTAAACAAATCTGCCATATTTAATTGACTACTATTTGTGGTCATATTGGAGACATTAATAACACTGTCTTCTGAATTTGAAAAATTTAAGATAAGATGATCACTTAAGCTAGTACTAAAATTATCTTTACAATCTTCCACCTCGTTATTAAAACTATTAAGGCTATAGGGATTACTTCTTGTCTTAATCTTATTATTAATATTTGGCATTGAATATACAGTATTTCAATAATAAATGTCGGTTAGTATGTAAGGGATGGGTTATTATGAGAACTCGACTTACAGTACTATTAATGATGTTTCCTTCATTGGTCCTTTGAACTTTCGAGGTTGAGACCTCTCGAATTGATTGTTGATTGTTGATTGCGATAATCCTTCGCTGATCCAATATTCCGTTGAATCACTTCATTTTTCACACAATTCAAAACGAGTTCTTTTACATTCACGAGTACGTCACTACTATCGATTAACCGTCGATATTGAAACTTATTACTGATAAACCATCAAAAACAGATTCACGACGTACTGGATGTACTTTTATCCTACTGACTTCGCCACTTATATTTGGGAGCGATACCCAAATTAAAAAAAACAACTTGTTCTTTTAAACGTTGAAACTTTATTGACAAAAAAGGAACTCGTGTGTCTGAATTATATTGGTATTTATACACATTTTATGCTGACTGTTCTTACAAAAACGTGTGAAAGAAAATGAATTTTAATACTAGATACATTGTTGCAAATAATAAATAAACAAAATAAGTATTATGCGAGCAGTTTGTTGATATGTGACTCTTGGTTGGGTTGTACGGGTATGTAACTCAGGCCCCAGTTTTCCATGACTTTTTCGCATAATTTGCCCAATATTCCAGCAGTTTTACAAATTTTTTTTTTTTTATAAGGTTAGATACCCTTTTACTGTTGCCATGGCGCGGGCGGAAAGATAGAAGGAGAAGAAAGGAAAATTGTTTTTGTAGTGGTTTGAAACTCAGGTGTGTTTGGTTTCTATGTTTGCTCTCCAAGGGTGGGAGTCCGAATAGGACGGAGAGTGATTCGAGGTATATCACAGTATTTTTTCTTTTTTGTGCTTGAAACTCTACAACAACCAAATCTACTCGTACGTGTCAGTATTATGCCTTCGCACGCAGAATTTTTCTGTCTGAGTTCCAATTACACAATGAAAAACTGACTTGCCATGGGAAGGATTCGAATCTGGACCCTCCGAGTGAGAATTGTTTGCTACTACCACTACACCACGGCCACCCGTTCGCCTTTAAGTCGTTTGAAGTACCTGGCTCTTTGGTAAAGACCAGAGACATCTTCCAAGCCTTTCAGTTTCAATTTATTTTTGAAATAAATGCCAAACCTAGACGTGGCTCTCATGTGGGGTGGGTACCGATTTGGACTTTTTGAGTTTTGCCCGGATCTACCGGAGTGAGAAAATGTTGTTAATTCTGCACATCTCTGGCCTGAAACCATACTGATAGCGGCCAATCAGAGTGTTGATATAGGGTGTCAGACGTTCACACAACATGGCAGATAAGATCTGTGGGTTACTCGTATATTTGGTGCAGTTAAGGGGTCTCCGTTTTGGTGTATCGGGCAATTGGTGCTAAGATTTCATTCATCAGGCATACACGCTTCTGACCAGATCGTCGATGAATGAAGGAAAAGTCGGCTGCAGCTCTGCGTTCCTCAAAGGTGTTTTAGTTAATAAGGTTGAGACGGTTGTGATAGGGGAGCAGAATAAAAGGATCGTCTCAGGGCATACCTCCAAGAGCAAATCGAAGAAAACCGAGCTGGGTGCTTTTGATTCTCGAAATATGAACATGATGATACGGGCACCACAGTTGACAGGCGTACTCCGAGAGGGTGTGAACAAAGTTAATATATAGAAGATGGCCCTGATCACGTATGGGTTGGTGAATTACTTGGACCACCGTTTTACAAAACCTAGTGCAAAGTTGGCTTTAAGGATTATCTCATGCATATGTAAATGGAAGGTGAGCTCCCTGTCACACAAAATGCCGCTGTCGCGTAGAGATTGAACGGATGGGATAGGTTGATTGTACAGAAGGTAGAGTCGGGGAGGAGATTGGAGCCGCTTTTGTAAAAGGGCGATGAATTGGCCTTTGGCGATATTAAGTTCGAAAAAATTTTTTAGGCACCAGATCAGAAAACTATCAAGGTCTTTTTGAAAGAGGACGGAGTCGTGGGGTGAGGAAATGGTTTTGAAAAATTTGTGCATCGTCGGCGTATAGGGAGATAGACGAGTGTTTGATGATCCTATCGAGATCATTTATGGTTAATATAAAAAGAAGAGAGCTGAGATGGCTACCTTGTGGAACCCCAAAGGTGGCCAAAAATTTAGGTGAAAGGACTGACCTAAAACAAACACTGTAAAAACGATTTTCGAGGTAAGAGGATATCCATTTTAACATTATAGTTTCGAAGCCGAGATTTTATTGAAGGCCTTGCTAAAATCGGTTGCGACTGCATGGACTTAGTTACCATATGGTACTCTAGGACAGAGAGGGCAAAGGATACGAATTCAACGAGATTTGTGGTGGTTGACCAACCCTTCAGGAAACCATTTTATCTAGGGGAAGTAAGTGATTTGTATTGGAAGCTTATAGCTTTATATTTATAAAATTATTTCGAGAAGTTTGCGTATATGGAGTGTTTAGCGATGAGACGATAGTTGTTTATTTCATTCTTTGATCCTTTTTTGCAAGCCTGAGGAAATTCTCCTTGTAAAAGGGATGGATGAAAGAGATTAGAAAGGGCAAGGGAAGAAGGGAAGGAACACTTTTAAGAAATATGGCAGGGATGCCATGTGGGCCGGGTGTGAATTCGTCATTAAGTTGGTGTAACTTAGGTAATTCGATATAAGACGGGTCCATGGTGTGAGACAGAAGTGGGCCATTGGAGAAGTTCAGCAGGTAATTAAAATAGGATGGTTTGGTACAAAGGAGTCGTTAGTGAAGGATTGTTAGAAAAAGGTGTCAAATAAGTTGGTAATAGTGAGTGGATCGGTTGATGACCTGTTGTTGAAAGAGAGGGATAGAGGGTAACCATAGGAGTTTCTTTTGTAGTTAGCAAATTGGAAAAAGAAAAAGATAAGACATTATTTATAGTTATGTTGTGAAAGTTACTAATGTAAGTTAATTGAAAGAAAGGGTGATCTGCTGAGATAGTCACTGATTTTGTGAAAGTCATAGCATGAGAGAGTTGTGCGGGCAGTGAATTGGACAGAGGAGTTATGAAAAAACGGGTGAAGAGGAGGAGGGTGGTAGTTATCTATTATTGAGTGAGATAGGGGACAAAGTGAGACTGAGGAGTTAATTGAATCTGTTGTGAAAATAATGAAGCATGCGGTTGGCGTAAAACAGCACTGGCTTTAGAGGGAGGACCTCATACATTCTGGTAGTAAATAGTAAAAGTGATGTTTTCGGGTGGTGGTATGACGCGGGATGGTTTGAGTGCTGGCAAGGGAGGCAACTTATAGACGAAAACATAGGTAAGTGTCATTGGTTTGCTGTGTTAGTGTAACTGTGAGGGGAAAGAGGGGATCAAGAATAGGGGCAGTGGAGTAGGACGATGGAGATAAATGGTTGGATATGAAGTTGGACGAGATGTGATGAGATGTAAGGTGGGATGACTAAAATTGGTTAAGATGTTTGTTTTGAAGCTCCAGTTAGGGTCAGAATTAGAGTTTCGCTTTTAGCATGTTTCTTTGTTACTTTTGGAAGGAAGGTGGAAAGTGGTCTTTTTTTAAGCTTATTATTGAAACTACTCTTATTTTTAGAGCTGTGATTATGGTCGAGATGTGGGTTTTCTCGTTCCCTAGACCATTTGGTCAAATCTGCCAGGTTTAGTGGCCTTCCCAGCGGAATTTGGGAATAACCAAGATTTTGATTTTGATGCTTCTGGGACTCCTGGAGTCAGCAAGGGAAATCAAATGCATCGGCAGGGGAATGATAGAATAATTTTGGTGAAGGAAGCTACGCACCCAAGAAACATCAACGTGTTGAGAAGAACTTTCAACGTAGTATGCCGTATGGTTCCTCTTTTTCAGCTTTTCGAGTCTGCTTTTCCATTCGGAGTGGGTCCATGAAGTTCCAAATTGTTGAATCAGTTTCCGTTGTTAGGGCTGCTGTAGGAGTAGTTGAAAATGATGTCATAGGAGATTTCGTGTCTACTAATTCGCTGTCTTCAGTCTTTTCTATTTTGGCAAGAATTATTATGCTAATATGACAGTTCTCCATTAGCATTGCATAGACTCGTTGTTGCATTTAATTAGGCTATGATCGTCCCAGTTGAATTGTCTATTCTATCTGATAGCGGAGTGTTGGGCTTGGTCCTCGTTATGCAAACTGTAACTGTACTACAAGGTTTTCTTTTTCATCTCTACAATGTTCATCTTCTTCTCCATCTCTTGGCTGCAACATGGTATTGATTCGAGACAATGTTGGCTGCCCGGAAGGTTTGGACGTCCAAAATACTGGTGGCATGACTTAAGTCGATTGCAAATGATCAATTTGATTTAGCTTTTCATGATCTGAGATAAGCAAACCGTGTGCTTGCCATAGTGGTATTTCGTCCCACCGCAAAGTCAATAAGCCTAAGTCCATTGCCAGACGTTGTGTCGTCTATCGTACCAAAGATGTGCTACTCTGGCCAGGACTTTTCTCATGTGTGTCGTCGAGAAGTTCGCAAAAAAACATTCTTTGATGGCGTCCTCCACGAAAATCCTTGGTGCTGATTTTCATAAAATTTTCGCTCACGTACCGGAAGCTCAAGAGCCAAGTCTGGGGCGTATCACGTTAGATAGATGAAAGCAAAATGTAGAAGGTTACGGCCATGAAAGATGACCAAGCTATCAAACATTCACAGGTTTTCGGGAAAACAGGAAAAAGATTATCCTGAAAGAACCATTGCGACTCAACAACGAAATAACTCTGCTAGCCCGAGACCTCCTTACTAAGAAAACTAAATCCAATTTGGAAAACATAAACAAAGACGAGTGTTGCAAGTGTCCAACATTCTAAGTTTATTGAATTGTTGAGATGAAATTCGTGGCAGCGTCAGCTCAGTTTTTCCAGCGGTTCCCAATCTCGTATATTCTGTATTACGTAATCATTAATTCGTAACTTCCGTCCAGAAACAATTTTCTACTTCAAAATATATTTATGCCTTCCTCCTTCGAAAAATTCATATAGCTAAAGCAAGGCCATCACAATACCCACCAGTTTGCCCCCGCCCAACTTCCGTTTCCAAAACAACTTAACGAAAACAATCACAATCATCAGTGGGAAAGTATCTACCCAAAACCTTCTGTTCTTTGGAAGTTCCTTCTTTTTTTCATTCATTCCACATCGCAAACAATATCTATTTTTTATACACCACATATTTGTTTCTACTTGCTTTGTTGTCGGGTTTTTATTTATATTATTTTCTACTTTTCTTCCAGCATCCTTCACATTATGGAGGCGTGTGGAGAAACCATTAAATATTCCCAGTGCACACGTAGATCCTGAAGTCTGTACATTGTAACATTTTTACAAAAGCCTGGTTTGGGCCTCACACCCGCCTCTTCTTTTCGTGATATGGGCTAACTTTTCAAAAGGCCGTATGATGTACAATTTTTCGTTTTCGCCATTGTTTGCACGTGGGGAATACTACTCTTCCATCTTTCCACCTTAGAAAAAGTTTTAGGGAATTCTTTAAAAATATTTTTTAGCCCAACCTTAAGATGACCATTACTATGGGCTTGTTTCATCTTGTGCTCCATTTTGATTTTTACTTCGTTAAGTGATTGTATTTTTAGCAATTTCTTGGCAGTGTGGAATTTTTGAAGATAAACGAAGTTGTTTTAAAATTGAAAACAAGACAAAAAAAAGAAGAAAAAAAAATCAATGGCAGACGTTGAATGCAGAATATTTTGTGTTGCCGAAGGATACGAACTCAGACAAAGTGATGCAAGTGTATCCTTACGAGTGCAGCTTTCAGTTTTAATATTGAATGCGCACATATGAATTCGAAACGTACTCGTAGCTGCTCTTGACTGTATTTGTCTTTTACGGGGAGTTTTCCAAAATACCGAGAGCTAACCTGAAACTTCAGGGATGATGTTCTTCCATACGAATGCAATATTGTGAAAATTGTGTACCGAGTCAAGGGTTACATTGCCACAAAGGTATTACGTAACCTCATTCAGATACGAGATCGTTTCCGAAAAAGGTATTCATTGCTGATGAATATACATACGAGTACTATATTTTTGGATTGGTACAGCCAGGGGTTATTAGTGAAGTTTTTTCACCAAATAAACATTCTTCCGATACCACTACGCATTGTTCGATAGCAAATATATGCTTCGGCCTGTATGTAAATGACTTCAGTTAGCCATGTTTCTGAATCATTTAATTGTTGTAATACGAGTAGTTACCCATCATTTCGAAATTTTAATAGTTTTCCTGTTTGAGAGTGTAACAAAAGGATATAATAGGAAATCCCTTCTTTAAATGACTGTAGTCCTTGTGAGATAGAGATTTTAAAAATAATGGAATATTGAAAGTATGTGCTGTGTACCTACCACTTGAAAAGCAAGGGTATCGTAGATGCTGCTGAAGCTATTTCAATGCCAATATTTCATCAAATCAATTCTAAAAACTGGGGAGGTTAATTTGTCCCTGACAACTGAACAGAATTTCTTCAACTCGACACTCACACGGATTCTATTATTTGGTGGGGCTTCTGTCTTCAAGCACATATTGAAAAGTATTTGTTTGTGACCACATACGAGTACTATTTTACAGGAAACATGGGCGTAGCAAGGACGCATCTATGTTAACATTTAAAGGGTTTCACACTACTGTATGGCGAGCGAGGGCTTTTCACTTTTATTATTTATCTGAACTTGGGCAATGTTGCAACTAGAATTTAGTTGCTGCAAACAAAAGTTACAAAATGAATGGAGAATATCACAAGTTTGTCGTTCAGACAGGTAATTCTCCCCATAATTCAGTACAACCTATATACGAGTATATCACCAAAGGCAGTAGCCGAACTTATGGAATATTGTGATTCCAGGAAAATGGGACTTATCATATGCTGCGGTGCTAAAACTCTGAGTACTTGGTGAGGAAATGGCGAATAGAACGTTAGAGTCAATCATCGCCTGGTATCAACAATGCTGACATCCAACACTTGTTGCTACTCATTGACTTAACTCTCCAATCCAACAAATACGCCAAGGAGCTTACCAGAGGCAGAGTATCATCGAAAATTTCCATGTCAGACCATATACTATAGTTACAACGAACTCAGAATCGGGTGCGAAGTCATGTTCTAATGATATCAAAGCAAATTCGTGAGTGCTTCGCTTGGGCTCAGAAGAAGAAGTAGAGAACGATGTTCAGATCATAATTTGTGTCCTCAGAACTCTTGCAGGTAACCAGTTCCATTTGCAGCGAATACGTGAGGAAACTTGAAAACTTCTAAACAGCTCACTGTGAGCTTCCAGACAATTAAGACTTCCTTCATGTTGAAGAGCATACAATTGCTTACTCTGTCAAATATCTATGTTCAAGATGGATGCAATAGAAGCGCAGTATCGCAATCTGATAACCGGAAAATAAGGCGCACCTGACAAAAAGGAGTGCACCGTAGGCATTTTCATCGACTTTAAAGATGATTTCAAGAACGCGACTTCAACAGCACGTGCTACTCGGCCAGACAACACGATGTAAACGAATCACAGGTTCTGGAGCTGAAGTAATATCACTGAAGAGAAGCCAGTGTGTAGGTGTTGACTGCCGATCATTGTCAAAATTTTCGAACATTTCTTGCTCAAGCAACTCGGTGATTTATTCATTTACCTCATTTTTCATTTTAATACCGAACATCAATTCGATACCTTTGTCGAACTGTGGACGTGCGTGTTGATTGCCTTCTGCACCTTTGTTTTTTGCACTGCAAAGTGGCCATCGCTGTGCGCATCAGCGCTAATCTCGCGCTCCATCGCCTTAGGTACAGCAGATCAATGCCATTTACAGTTTTGTATTAAGACCTCGTTTGATTTTGAAATTTTCATATGGCCGACTGATAAGGATTTCTGCTACAGCTTTAATATGCGCGTCGTTTTGCTGAGCTTTCTTTATACGCGCTGATATTTTTGTAGAAATTACCAGTACATTTTGCGGGTGACGGCTGAGACAGTTCGCATGCTTCATTCTTTCTCCCGGTCGGTGCTCCACATCAAATTGAAATTCTGGAAGATGTAGTATCCACTGCGTTACTCTCGAGGGACTTCCGTAGGTGCATCTCTCGCGCAGATCTTCGAAACCAGTTCTCTAGTAAGTGCATCTCAACTGCTGAATCGACTTCAGCTCGGCTGGCCCCATCTTGAATAGTACATCTTTGCGCAACAAGTTTGTCAACGGTCGAGCGGTTTGTGCATAACCTTTTATGAATCTTCTAAATAAGCCAGTCAGGCCTAAAAAAAATTGCACAAATTTCACGTTCTTAGGCACTGGAAACTTACTAACGGCTGCGGTTGTTTTTTTTTTCTGCCTGGTCATATATGCCCGCTCTCAACTATATGCCCCAGAAAGTTGACCGTTTTTTTTTTTGGAGAAAATGACACTTCTGCGATTTTATTTTCAATCCATAGTTTGCTGCTTCAGTAAATACTCTCTTCATTTTATAAAGCCACTCATCAGCCGACACCGCGAAAATAATGATATCATCCATATACAGCTCCATCATGTCCTGGTTGTTCAAACTTTGAAACACGTGATAGACAAAGCGTACGAACACTGCTGGTGAGTTGCAAAAGCCAAACGGTGCTCTGTTAAACTCGAATAAGCCGCTCTTAGTGACGAATGATGTATATTTTTTGCTGAACTCTTCCACCGGCACATGGAAAACCCATTCTCCAGGTCCATGACTGTTAAATATTTGGCATTTTGCATCTTTTCCAATACCTAGTCTATCAGCGATACTGGAAAGCAATCCTTAAGCACCATCTTATTAAGCTTTCGAAAATCCACACATACGCGGTAGGAGCCGTCTTTCTTCCTAACAACAACAACTCTGCGGACAACAACAACGTCGATTTGCGGACAATTCCTTTCTCAAGCCACTCGTTTAGCTGTTTTTGCACCGCTTCTACTTCTTAGACTGGGAGACGACTTGGTGCTTGTCGAAATGGTACAACTTCCCGTCTGGCACAATCTTCAATTTCACTGCGTATTCTATGTTTGTCTCGGCTGGCTGATAATCGCTGATCATCTTTTGGACAACTTCTTTATACTAAGGGGGAGAATCAATATCAGTATTTGATGCTACAATATTATAAATACGAGTACTTATCTGATTTGTCTCCATATCAGTTTCCTCCGGTAATAATGGAGAAAATTGATAACCATTTTTGCTGGATATAAGGTAGAACTTCTTTATACAATCGTATCCGAGTAGTCCGTCACATTCAACCACATCATCTGGGACCACAACAAACTTTTGCCGCGTCTGCATGAAGTCGACTGCAATTTCAGCTTCAAACTGTCCAATTGGGTTTGTGTTTTTTTTACCCAAACCACGTACGAGTAGATACGAAAAATTATTTTGCAATTTGACATCTCTGAGTTGTTTGTAGACCCGCTCTGTAATGATGGTTGCATCCGCATCTGTGTGGGCCAAGTATTCAACTTTTACATTTTTTAGCATTATGTCCTTTAAGCGGTTACGATCAACAACAACGTTAATGCTCTTCGTCGCCTGATGACACGTTTTCGAGCTGTGTCTGCTCTGGTTACATTTAAAACAATTCTGTTCTTCTCGACGTAGATGTTCCATAGGTCCACAGTTAAAGCAGCTGTTCTTTTTCTTAGTACGTATGAACGCGTTTTTTTGACACTACTGATCGGATGTTTTTCTATTTTGTCGTTCTCCTTCATACGCTCAAGTATATCGTACTTCTCTTTAAGTTCCTTAAATGACATACAGCTGTACATATTGTATTTGATTTCGGATTTTATGTTTAAGAGCGACGATTTTTTTCATTTGCAACATGTACTCGTGGAAACTTTCTTCTTTTTGCTTCCTCCTCTCACTCAACAGTTTATGAATTTCTGCACTACCATACATTCATCGAATTCATCTTCCAATAACGACCGTAGTTCTCGGTTCTCAGTCACAATTTGGCCGTATTTGTCATCTTTCCCCTTTCCCTAGACAGGAATAACAACGGTGTGAGAATAAAATTAATAAAATTGATTCTAGCTTTATTTAGAAGCTACTTTCATGCCATTATGTGCGGAATATTGCATTCAAATGGCCGCCTCGGCTTCAAGGGGTTTGTCCAATATGTGCGGCGTTATTCCGGCAATTGCGTGTCGAATCTTGGTCTCGAGCTCGTACAAAGTGGTTGACTTGTTAGCGTAGACTAAGGACCTGACGTAGTACAATATGATCGCGGCAGCCAATTGATAAACGCTCGGCATGAGATGACCCAGTCGCCAGATTCCTCCTTCACAACTTCGAGCTTTGGGTCGCTTGTATGGCATGTAACGCCGTCTAGTTGGAACCACATCTCGGACATCTTTGTGCCTGTTCACATTGGCGCGGGCAGGAAGATTGTCCGAAAGAGAGGGAATGATTTTTATTGAAGTGGGAAGAAGAAGGGTTACTTCCACGGAGAATCCATTTCTAAAGTGGATTCTCGGGTGCAACACATCGTTCTTTTTCCATATCGTTCCATTTCTGACATATTTTTTCATTTTAGTTTTGATCGTTGATGAGAAAGGAAGTGTGGAGAATAGGAAAAAGGGTATGTTTCAGGCCAACTGCTCAAATTTAAAAATGCTCAGATTCAAGTGTTCCACTTGTCAAAAAGTCTTTCAACCCCATGACAATGTGAACACGACGTTCATGGTGAGGACTTTCATCCCGTCGCCAATGTAAACAGGCACTTTCTCACCATAGGAGAGAAACTTATAAGAATGTAAGAAATATAAATTGACAACACTAACTAGTGATTGTAAAGTGGCCACACTAGGAAGAGTCTGCCGGTAGGTAGGAGATTAGTCGTAAGTCAAACACTGTAGAATAGAGACGCCTATAAGCAATCAAGCAATCAAATAAAGAGCGTAAATTATGTTTTTTTTTAAAGGATTGTGTTTGTTTTATTCGCGATAAGACTAACGGCTAAAAATCAGAAGTGGGATCCAATCCAACAAAGAAGAAAAAAAATAAAGAACGAAATTGAACTAAACAAACGAGTGTGCAAAAAAAAAACCCAAAAGGAGAGAACAAAATGTAGCAAAATGCGGATTATTCCTCCGTAGAGATGCGCAAATTGCTACTACGTCTTGGGCTTTCCACAGCCGGCGCAAAAATGTGCTCGTGATGCGTTTAAACGATGTGCCATTCGAGCAACGCGGCGAAGCACCAACGAGCGGTAACATCGAAGAAGACGCAACAATATCGCAACGGTTGACTCAGCGGAGGAAAGAGGAGGAAGCCGAAGCAGAATACCAACGAGTGGACGAGCAAGAGAGGGAAGTGAACAGAAGTGAACGGGCAACGGAATCCGAAGATAACGGATGCATCATTGAACGATCGGCTGCTAGTGTAAGTGCAGCATGCTCAGCCAGGGAGACACGGTTATATGAAAAAGAAATAGAATTACTAAAGAGATAAAAAGAACTATTGGCAAAAGAAAATGAGTGGCTGCGAAGAATGGCGCGAATAAGCGAAACTACACAAAATAATGCTGACACACACTCACGCAAAAGAGTGCAGGCAAATGACCTGACACAACCAAATGAGAGTGAGATAAACGCAAACACACAAACGAGCGAAAGTCAAATGGGTGCAACAACATCTGATCCGCAACATTTGAGTATGTGGAAAGACATGTTGCCAGAATATGACGGCAGCACAAATCTGGATGTGTGACTAGCCCAACTGAAAAGTATTCAGGATGTATACAAACCGGACGAGAACATGATGCGGACACTTATGTTGACAAAAATGAAAGGTAAAGCATTGGAGTGGATGCACTCAAAGCCGAATTTTTTGATCGGAGAAGTGACGAATTGGTGCTACAGATGAAGGAGATGTTCAGTACAAAGGAAAACAAAATCGTATTACGACGGAAATTCGAAGACAGGAAGTGGCAGACGAATGAGAGTTTTACGGACTACTTTAATGGCAAGATCATCCTTTCAAATTGCCTTCAAATCAACGAAGATGAGCTAGTTGAATATGTGTTAGAAGGCATAACGGATGAATCGCTACGACTACAGGCACTCATCCAATGCTATTCTACAAAGGCACAACTACTCCAAGCCTTTTCAAAAATAAAACAACATAAGCCGTCCAACGAGAGCGAAGGATTGATACAGCAAGGAACCAAATAAGGTGCTACAATTGCAATTGTATTGGGCACATGGCAAACGAGTGTATTAAGGAAAAACGAGAGAAAGGCGCTTGTCACGTTTGTGCCAGAATGGGACATATAGCAGCAGACTGTCCAGAGCGGAAGAGGCCTAGCAGGAAGCCGATATACAACGTACACCAAGAAGACGAAGCAGATGATTCCGTAGGTTAGGTAAGAGTGGCTGTTTCAAATACCAACCCACTTAGGCCTATTGGCCCATTGTGATGCCACGTGGACCTATGATCTTCTTACTACTGGAACCAGTTTGAGCTTATAATAAAGCGTAGGAGACTGTTAGCGTCTATTTTTTCTAGATCGTTTAGGTCGTTGTAGAAGAAAGCTCCTAGATGAAGCTTCCTTCTCTGAGAGAGAACTGGGCTTGTGCAGAGTAGGTGGGGGATTGTCTCCTCCTCTTCCTCGTCCATGCAGCTTCTACAGAAATCGTTAGTAACGGCGCCAAGCCTTCTTGCGTGCTTGCCTATGAGGCAGTGTCCGGTAATGACACCTATTATGGCGCTGAGATGTTTCCTATCTAAAAGGATCAGACACTTAGATCGACTCAGATCCAGCCTTGGCCATATCTGTTTGGTCGCTAGACATGTTTGTCCAGCAGTCCACCTAAGGTCCGTTCTTTTATTGGCATCTAGCTTTAGTGTTAGTTTGCACGTAGCGATTGCTATACCTATACTACCTTTGTCCGGTAGGATAGGTAGAGTGGTTCCAATTTTGGCGAGTTCATCGGCTCTGCAGTTCCCTGGAATATCTCTGTGGCCCGGCACCCAACAAAGGTGAATGTTGAACTGCTCTGCCATCTCCATGAGAGATGATCGGCATTCAAGGGCAGTTTTAGAACACAATGAGACCGAGTCCAGGGACTTGATGGCGGCCTGACTATCCGAAAATATGCGGATATCCTTTGCAGATATCACGTTTTTCTTCAGCCAGGACAGAGCTTCTTTAATCGCCAAAATTTCCGCCTGGAACACGCTACAGTGATTTGGAAGGCGGAAAGAGAGGCTTAGATTTAGCTTATCTGAGAAAACACCGCCACCAACTCCGCTGTCGGTTTTAGATCCATCTGTGTAGAGATGGATTGACTTGTCCTCCATGAAAGCATCCTCCTCCCAGAATGATCTAGAGGGGAAGCTTACATGGAAGTTTTTGTCAAACCAAAGTTCAGGTATGGTGTAATCGGTGTTCTCTGTGAGGATTCCTAATGTATTAAGAATGTTGGCATGGCCAAATGAATTATTTGTCCACTGTTTAGTCGCTTTAAGGCGAATAGCTGCAGTCGCAGCTACTTGCTTGCTAAAAATGTCGAGGGGTATCAAGTGAAGCAGAATATCTAATGCCGCAGAGGGGGTAGACCGCAAGGCTCCGCTTGTGCATAGACATGCTGTTCTTTGGACTCTGCTTAATTTAATGCGGTTGACTGCATTTTCCAAGGCCGTCCACCAGACAACCACCCCGTAAGTAAGTATCGGTCTTATGACCGAGATGTATAGCCAGTGGGTTATGCGAGGTTGAAGGCCCCATTTGTTCCCAATGGCTTTCTTGCAAGAGAATAAAGCTATTGTAGCTTTATTGTCTCTTTCTTGAATGTTAGGTTTCCAGTTTAGTTTCCTGTCAAAAATGAGACCCATATATTTTGCTGTATCGGAGAAGGCTAAACTGGTACCGTTTATTGAAGGAGGGTCTATGATTGGAATTTTATATTTCCTAGGAAAGAGGACAAGATCAGTTTTATGGGGGTTTATTCCAAATCCACAGCGATCTGCCCAGCGGGTTAATCTGTTAAGATTTACTTGGAGGAGTTCTTTAATGGTATTTAGATGTTTTCCTGAGACGGCTATGGCAACGTCATCCGCATAGGCAATCACTCTGCTACCACCCGCTTCCAGGTATATCAGTAGTTCGTTAACCACTAAGTTCCAGAGAAGGGGAGAGAGGACACCGCCTTGCGGCGTACCCCTACTGACATATCTTTTAGCAGAAGTCTCACCCAGTTTGGAGTTGATTATCCTTCTTTTTAGCATTAGACTAATCAGCTCCCCAAGTGAGCCGTCTACCTGCAGAGTTGACAGCGCAGTCGTGATTGCGGATGTGTTGACGTTGTTAAAGGCGCCCTCTATGTCTAGGAAAGCAACCATTGTGTACTCCTTATATTGTAGGGATCGTTCGATGTGGCTAGTCAGAGAGTGCAAAGCCGTTTCCACCGACTTTCCTTTACAGTGGGCATGTTGAGCCGTAGTCAGAAGTCTTGGATCAACTTTAGCTCGAATATGGATATCGATCAGTCGTTCTAAAGTTTTCAGAAGGAATGATGATAGACTTATAGGTCTGAGGTCCTTTGGGACTACATGAGAACATTTTCCAGCTTTGGGAATGAATACTACCTTGACTTCTCTCCATAACAGTGGAATGTGGATAAGTTCTACACAGCTCCTCATAATATTTTCCAACACTGGTAGAATAATATCTGAGGATCTCTGTAGCTCGGCAGGTATAATACCGTCCGGACCAGCAGACTTGTATTGTTTGAAGCTATGCAGCGCCCAGAGCAGTTTGTCTCTCGTAATCAGACCATGAATTTCGGTCACGGTTGCAGTAGGCTTGTTTGGGCTGCTACTGGCCGCGAGTTGGGAGCTACCTGGAAAGTGGGTGTCAAGAAGCAGGTTGAGTGATTCATCACTTGAGGTTGTCCAAGAGCCATCGGTTTTTTTCAAACAGCTGGGCATCATAGGATTTGTGGAGAGGATTTTTCTTAGCCGCGATGCCTCAGAGGTTTCTGTAATTTTGTCGCAGAATGACCTCCAGGATTGTCGCTTTGCCTTCCTCAGTTCTTTTTTGTATAATTTGAGGGATTCTTTATATGAGTCCCAGTCGGTCACTTTTCTTGTGCTCTTTGCTGCGTTGAAAAGTTTTCTGCAGGCGTTTCTGAGAAGTCCCAGTGCCGCTGTCCACCAATGTGGCTTTTTCTTGCCTCTTGGTTGAATAAGAGGGCAGGAAGCGGCCATAGCCTTATTGAGAGTCAGAGTAAATTCTATGACTTTCATGTCGAGCTCATTGGTGTCACGCGGGGGACTTGATAGTTTAGAGGATATCGTTTCCGACAGTATTCCTCTGTATTATGGCTTGCCACAGTCCTAACACTTCCTGAATTCTTATTTTTTGGCTCGTTCCTTTTGCCTTTAGAGGATGGCGCACCATGGCCTGCCACAGTTTTGCCTCCTCTCGGCAATGTAGGAGCCTTGCCGGTAGTCGGTGTAGTCACCGTTCCACCGCCCGGTAATGAAGGAGTACCGGCCTCGGTTTTTGTTTTTTGGTAGTTATCCATTAATGGTCCCATGAGTAGCGGAGAAAGGGGTGTCCATCTGTACAGAGATCCGCCGTATACAGATAAGGCTAGCTAATCCGGAGGTCGCCAGGTATCCGGATACTCCGTTTGCGACTGAGCTATTTTTGGAGATACTGGGCCCTCAGCCAGGTTGGTCTTCGGCACGGGTCGTATAACACCTTGATCCAGCCCAGGGGAATGATGGAGTGCTTTGGGAATTGGGGAGGGGGGGGAGCATCCTTTGGTTTCAGGACTCGTCTGGAGAATTTCTTCTCGAGATTCATTGACCCTACTCAGCCTCTACAACTCGACAAGTTCGATGCTCGCGGTAGAAGAGATGATTCCGTAAGATTATTTAATTGTATATTTACACATAGAAATTTACATTATAAAATATTATTAGATTCACTACTAGATACCGGCAGCTCGATCAGCACAGTTACTAATTTATATGAAGAAAATGTAAAGTTTCAGGGAAAAAATTAAAAGTCCGTTAAGAACTTTATTGGAAGAAGGAAAGGTTGAACTCGATCTACTAGTAGTACCGGATGGTACAATGACAATTCACCTAATTCTAGGTAGGGATTTCATGAGAAAGGCGAAGCTAAGATTAACTACCGTAGCATTAGAAAAACAAACGAGTGAGGTAAGCACAGAAATTTTCAGAAGTTACTAAAGATAGATGGAGAAATGGAAGTAGAGCTATTAAAAAAATTGTAGTCTAGATTGGGAGACAAAAGAAAAGTTCAAACGAATGTTCAATGAGAAATATTTTTACTGTAAGCGTCCCGAAGAACACGAGATGGTTGAAGGATACAAAACCGAAGAAACTCTCATAAATCGAAAAAGAACAAGTACAATCTATCGTAGACGAGTTGCTGCGGGAAGGAATAATCATTCCAAGCAGATCGGAATACACGTCGCCTATAGTATTAGTAAAAAAAGAAAACAGGCGATTTGCGACTTTGCGTGGACTTCAGGAACTTAAATAAAGTTACCTTAAGAGACAATCACTCGATTCCACTAATCGATGACTTACTTGACGAGTGTTTAGATAAACGGGTCTACACATTATTAGATCTGAAGAGCGCTTTTTACCACATACGAATGAGTGACGAATCGATTAAATATACATCATTTGTGATACCAATGGGACAGTACGAGTGGCTCAGGATGCCATTTGGATACTGAATGAAGTTTTCGATAGGTTAGTGAAGAACAAGTTGGAGTTACTTTTGGACAAGTGTCGGTTTATGGAAGCTAAGGTCCAGTATTTAGGATACACCGTATCCAAGGATGGTATCCAGCCACAGAATGTAAGGGCTGTACATAGTTTTCTAGGACTATGTTCATACTTCAGAAGATTTGTTAAAGGATTTTCAGTGTTAGCCCAGTCATTATAAAAACTTTTAAAGAAGGATACCATTTTTAAATTTGACAGTGAAGAGATGCAATGCTTCGAAGAACTAAAAGGAAGACTACTGATGGCACCTATTCTGGCAATTTACTGTCATCGGGATGAGACGGAGCTCCATTGCGACGCGAGCTCCACCGGATTTGGGGCCATATTGATGCAGAAGAAGGCGGATGGGAGGTTCCATCCGATGTTTTATTTTTCAAAAGAGCGACAGAATGTGAGTCGAAGTATCACAGCTTCGAACTAGAAACATTGGCAATTATTCAGGATATATTTACACAGCATTAGATTCAGGATTGTGACAGACTGTAACTCACTAACATTGACACTTAACAAAAGAGAGGTAAACCTCAGAATAGCCAGATGGGCTATTTTAACTACGACTACAACCTGGAACATCGTGGCGGGGGCAGAATGCAGCACGTAGACGCCATCAGTCGAGTCGCAAACATTCTGGTGATAGAAGAAAATACGATTGAACAAAATTTATCTATTTGCCAACACAAGGATAGGAAAATTAACGAGATACGGAAACAATTGGAAGAAAAAGAGAGTAGTCTATATGAGATGCGTAACGGACAAGTGTATATGAAAGTGGGGAAAATAATAGTGTTTTACGTCCCTATAGGGATGGAAAGTAAGTAAGTAAGTAAGCACGAAGGCTACTTGCACAACATACCAAAAGGAAATGTTCCCTTACAGATGATACATGTAGATCACTTTGGCCCAGTGTCAGTCAAACGGGCGAAAAAGAAGTAGGTGTTCCTTTATATGATACAGTTTTATGAGTTCTCTTGCTCTTATAGAATTATTAAAACACTTTAAATTGGTTAAAAGTTTATTAATTCTTATTTTACATTTAAAATATTCTAAATTTAAATAATCAATTTCTGTATAAATTGTACGGACACCTTCTTGTGTCTTTAAATTTATGCACGTACCAAGAGACTGTCGCAGTAATAACATATGCTGTGCAACTAACAAGCGTTCATTCAAGCTCCAACTTCACCTTATCACAAGTTAGAGTTGGCGAAAAATTATGCATACTTCATGCAGCTATCATCAGGTATAAAGCTGCTGGCGCCTCTCTGGAATTTGAACGTTACTTTCACTCATTCACTGCAGGATTTTCACAATTTGATGCTCTTCCGTGCTGCTATTGTCAGCATTGGCAATGCGTCGTATTATTATCCTCCCTGATGGTTTGACGGAAGAGAGGAACTCAGTGTTTCCAGTTGGTAGTGTGTAGCTGCAAAGCATTGTTGTTTAAGCTGCAATCGATCGAATTTTTATTTTGACGTCCGACAAATTTTTGTACTTTTTTGCTTGTTTTAGAAAGCGTAATATTTCATATAGAAAACTGATCCTTAATTATACAAAACCTGTCTAAAAGTCAAAAGATGCGTAGTCACGCTCTTGGCCCTTCATATAGATGGAATGGGGTAAGTCTATATCCATTCAGTTTGGAAAGATGCCATTCTATCGGCCCCTGGACTTAGAGAAGTCTTCCATAGTTAACAAAATTTGAAGCGCTTTTGAAGGAAAAGTTTTTAAAGAATATTTTACTATAAAAGACTGCCGCCAATTAAATGAGTTGCAACTAAATAAATAAAAAATAGAAATGTCCAACAGAAGGTCTTATTCACTTATTAGGGCTAAACTCTTAAATATGCCATTTTCCTGTTAATTTTTAAAATATCAAATATATGTTGCCAACAGACCATTATGCATTAACTGAATTGAGTAAAAGCCAGACCAAGGTTTCAAATAAACCATATCCTCTATGCCATGTTAATGAGATCCTTTTTTGAGTTAAAGTATCTACCTACATTATACCACAAAACTGAACATTATACGTTTAGTTACACTCTGATGAAGCCTTTGCACTTTTCGCCCTGTCTTGTTTCTGTTCAACAAAAGTGAACTGTGTGTTCAGAGAGATTCTCATTTGGGTAACTTCTCAACAAATGGATTCAAAAAGAGCCAAACCTTGTCCCACATTGAGTTGGTGACACCCACATTCATTTCTACTCGTTGGAACTTCTCAACTTTTAGCCTTATTCAAAGACGAAAGCAATTTAATATTTTTAACTGTCAGCCTTTAACGAAACAAAAAAAAAAATGTAATCCTCCTTTAAGTAAAATTCAAAGGAGCAGTATTCGTATGTGCAGTTCCGTTTTCCTGCCATTGGCACGTAATCTTATCTATTTGACTCCATCCAGCCTGCAAGTGTATTTAATTACTTCCTTTGGCAGTATAGTCAACCTAACGTACACACCAAACTTAATGACAACGACAATTACACGCAAGAGTAATATAAAACATAATGTTCATCCGCAAGAATTGCTGTGTGCTTCCTTCCTTGCCACGTCGAAATCTCCCCGAACAGGCCATACAGGATCTGGCTGGTGCTCCCAGTATACATTTGACTTGTTCTTCTTCTTCATTTTGAATATACTTGTTCGTGTCTTTTACGAAACATAGTTCTTTGCGGCGAAGGTCTTTTACGTCATTGCCTGTTGGAAACTTTCAAGGCGAGATTGCTTGCTGTGGTGAGGAAACTTTTCATTGCAGGGCGGATCATTCTCAAGGATATTTCACTTTACATTTTTTTTTTTCACTTTCTACGAGTACTACTTCAGTTTATATTTTCATTTTAAAATCCTAAATATGCATACCATTTTCAATTTCTGTACTCCGTATAGTAACCAAATCAACCAAACAACTAAACGCAGAGTCTTATCCCAGATTAAAGATTCATCGGGGCCGATAGTGACAATTCCAAAACAACACAAAGTTTCCACAAAAAAAAACTTACAAATTGCTGATGGGAGGGTTTGAGATTTTGTAGTCCTACTGTTCTTCTTCTTCTTGCCACAGAGAGAAGGACACAAAGTCGATGGAAATGTTATGGTGCATGTTGAGGGTTAGAAAGGCGGACCGAAGCGAAAAGTTGCCAGTCCCAAAGTCATAAAATACAGCCACTTTATGGGCTAACACTTTGTATGTGTACTCTTAGATAGATGTAAATCTGACCTCCAATGCAATTGTCATATATTTTGTTGACTGTTATTCTTGTCTGTTCTTTTTCTTTTGCAGAGCTGTATTCATTGCCGACCAGAGGTTCGTAGTCCTGAATCAACCGAATAAATTTTGGACATTGCAAATTAAATACGTCCAGGCAAGGGATGCTGGTGCATATGAGTGTCAAGTGTCAACGGAACCAAAAGTTAGTGCTAAAGTTTATCTCGAGGTTGTGGGTAAGTAAATCTTTTGAGATATTAATACTATTAACCCCAATGAAAGGATAAGAGAGTTGTTATATGTTTGTCCTTTTTTGTTGTTGCTTTCTTTGTGTGGAATAAGAATTAAGGGTTGAACTTTTAATTTAGAATTTTCATCTATTTTGGGGATGTGGATTTGTCAATTTGTGGATTGATGCTGTAGCAGTTTATGGACTTTTGCGTAATAGGGTTGTCTTAGGGACGGCACACTTATAAGAGGACCACATGGAGATGGAGTGGACTTGGGTTCTTGCCAAAGGTCATTCGTATTATTACAAGATCTTAGAATTTGGGTTTAGTCAATAATGAAGTGATGACAGGAATTCCGATCAAATATAGACACGTGAGGATTTAGTTCGGCATTACTGTCCGAATATTTGGACATGAAGTCGCAAGTGTAATGTCCTGATAAAAATAACTAAAATGACCATAATGGTTTAATCAACTTCAATTAATGGTTTGGAAATGCCTAGCAAATTCTAAAAAATAAAATCACAAATCTGAAACACCCCAAACTGAGTATATTGCTTATATATTGTACTCGTAGTTTGACCTAAATCCGCAGTTGATGTCAGGAATCGGGCAAACACACTCCACCGAATTTCGCATAGACTTAGTGTTGAAAAGAGTATTAAAACTACTTCTTTTAGTTTTAGTAACCCAAAAGGAGTACGTGCTTCTCTGCCGATTATAATCACGGAACTGATAAAAAAAGGCGGGATAACCATGAGGTGGCCTTATCAGTGGCAGGTGTCATTATCATTGGAGGATGTGGCCAGAAGGTTATGTCAGTGGTTGGTAGATTGAGCAAATGCTGCCAGATCGCATTAGTTTTCCTTGGACTTAATTGTTTTTAAGTCTGACTTGTTTATTCCGTTGACCGTCTAAGTTCTGGTGTTGAAACTGCTGTAGAGCCAGCTACTGTGTTTGTTTTACTCGCTCTTCCGCTGGAAGTAGGACTCGGATCAGGTGAATTCAAAGTGATGTTGGTAGGCGGCAAGTCTGGGAGCATTAAAATATCAGAGTTGTTGAAATTATTGTTGTCATTGCTTGACGGTGCTTCATTGACGTCTGGGTTGGTACAGGTGCTTACTTTGCTCGATACTGTCACGAATGGATGGATCTTGCCTTTTGCTGCAATACGTGGACGTATCTTCCACCAAATACAGCCTTTTGCCTAGGTTCTTCGATACGACTGCCGTGATCCAGGAAGGAAACCTTGAAGCTGTCGTATGAAAAGTGGTTGGCCGACATAGAACTTGGTTTTGATTTGGTCCATAGCTTTCTTGCGTTCTGGAAACATAGCTGAAAGAATTGTGCGGTGTGATCTTCCGTGGAGTTTTTTCTGCTAGTGATATCGCATTGTCATCTGACAAAAAGACCAACGTACGTACCATCCTTTCAGCTGCGCCGTTGGACTTTGGGTTGAATGGCGCTGAAAAAGTTACTTCGTTAAAAATGCTGGAACTCACGCGAAGTAAATTGGGGCCCATTGTCGACACTAACGTCTTGGGTAGCCTCTCAATTGCGAAAATCGATTGTAAAGCACGAATCGTTGCTTGTGATGTGGTAGATGCCATACGGACAATGTACGGAAACTTAGATTTCGAGTTAACCACATCTGCTTCTGAAAGGGTCCATCGAAGTCGATATGTACGCGCTCCCATACTTCTTCGTTGAACGGCCAACTGGTGTACTCTCTTGGCGAGTTGTTGGCGGTGTTCTGACATGCGGTGCATTGTGACACAGTTGTGGTGATGTCATCCTCAATGGTGGACCACCAACATTTATTAAGACTTAATTTATTAAGACTTGCTTCGTACGGTTGAGTCCCCAGTGACCCTGATGAAGAATCGTCAATACTTTGCAACTGCCGGTGTACGACTACTCTAGGGTTTCCGCTGTGGAAGAGAAGAACATTATTAAATAATTCTATAGAAAGTATTCTGTGAAAATAGAGCAATAAGGAAATTTCATCTTCTCGAAGCTCTTTGGGCCATCCATTCTGACCTTCTCAGCGTAGCATCATTTTGTGATGTCTTGGCTATAATGGTAGAACTTATAAGAAAGCTTTCGACCAATGAGGAGCAATCTTCATCCAATTAATGACCAGATACTTCTGTGAGGTCAAATGTCTGATCAGGTCCATATGGTAACCGCGACAAATAGTCGGTGTTTCCATGTTGTTTGGTCGGACGATAAAGTATAGTGTACGTGTATCCCGTCCTCGTCGCCAGATGTTGAAAAGAGTATTAAGACTCCTTCTTTTAGTTTTAATCCACGAATTTTTTGATAACTAATATAAGTATAGCTCAAAAGCAGTACGTGCTTCTCTGCCGATTATAAGCGCGGAAATGATCAAAAAAGGCGGGATAACCATGAGATGACCTTTCAGTGACAGGTGTCATTATAATTGGAAGATGTGGTCAGAAAGTTACGTCAGTGGTTGGTAGATTGAGGTAATGATACCAGATCACATCACATAGGTTTAACTTTAAATAGACACAACAACTTAAGCCTCTTAGCCATCAGCTAATACAATGCTTGTAACTGGGTTTTGGGAATTGATCAAGGCTTTTGAGTGATGGCAGACATATCTACAATCAACACTTTGTTAACAGAATTGGAGCAGTTGCGGCTTTAAAAATTCAAGCTGGACTGTATGGGAGCCTCTTTTTCTACATTTTTGATATTTCTTGCGTTTTTTTGGCATCTTTCTTAGACCGCGCTACAGTCCGGGGTGGACCAGGCCCTCAGCAGGCATGCCTCTCTAACTATAGCGGTCTTTTGCGAGATGATTCCAGTTGCTAACACGAACTTAGCTGGGGTCCCCTTTCACTTGTGTGCCCCACTTTAAATGAGGTTGTCTACTACTACATTCTCTCTCTGGATTGGAGTTGAACATTTTCTTGGACAGGGACGCTGGTGTCTATGCGCTCAAGGTTACCTAAATATATAAGCCTAGTTATCCGAGCTTTCCTGACGATGCCGTGGAGCCCGCTGTTAATATCTCCTCAATTCTCCATTGATGCAAATGGAACCAAAAATTACCAGAATAACCTTTTGAAGTCCCCGAAAGCATTTTTATTAGCTTTCGTAAGTGTCCAAGATTCTGCACCGTAAAACAGGGCTGGGATGATGAGGCTTGAAGATGAAAGGGCTTTACTACTCAATTGCCTTCTAAGTCCAAAGAACCAGCTAAGTGGCATTTGGCATTATTTCCACGGTGATGTCTTTTTCGGGGTTGGTAGTTATAGGTGCCTATCGTGATCTTTAGCCCTAGGCATCGATGGTGTGTGTCCGCCTTTATTGGCAGCATAAACTCTGTTTTTTCTTCGTTGACCGCTAAATCTATCTCGGGCGCTACGGCTTCAATAGTTTCAAACACTCCATTGACAGCTCGCTGTGTTCTTCCGATTATGTCAATGCCGTCTGCATTAAAACCAATGTTCATCGGTACCTGTCTTTCTTTACTCCATAGTCAAGTCGTCGGGCATAGTTTCGTCGACCCAGATTTTAGAGTTGATGTGTGGCCCATATCTAATCACCCCCTGCTGTTTTAAAGAGCTCGACATTTAAGCCATCTACAGCTCTGTTAGACTTAACCTTAAAGATTGCAGTTCTTAGTTGGTTGGACGGAAATGGTTTCTATCTTCGTTCAGGTAGAATAGTCCATTCTATCTAACGATATTTCGTTGTTCTTCGTCACCGTTTAACAGTTTACAGAAATACTCTTTCCAGATTCTCTGCACCGACTTATACTACGAAGTTTCCTTCTCTTGGTGAAACTTCCATACTCCCGATTGAGCATTTCTCGTATTCCTTCATTTTTCTTCTGAGGAGCCTATGTTCTTCCCTTTTTTTCTGTTCATAGAGCTCGTGAGCAGCTGTCATTATTTTCTGCTGGGCCGCTCCTCTGTACATCCTCTACTTATTTAAATTTCTCTCTCTCTACATTAATCATCGAACCAGAAGCGGGTTGAAATCCGATTTCAGACGCGGGCACTCTGAAGGCTCTTTGGCAGTGATGTCACTGTATTTTTAAGTTCGATGCTCTCGGTACGGGAGAGATTAATTAACACTCGATCGTATTGTAAAAGACCATAATTGTCGTAAAAGACCTTCACGGTAGTTCACATGCTTTAGGTTGTTACGGATATCCGTATTTTTGCCTACAATAACACAGTGGTCAGAGTCGATGTTAGCTGCTCGGAATTTTCGGACATCAAAAACACCATACGTGTAATATACTTGGAGAGTTACTTTCAGTGTGATGCCTTACTTAACTTATTTTGCTATAGACTTACAAAAGAGTGATGAAATACTGTTGATTTGGGGAAACTAAAATGAAGAAAAACGTTTGGAAGATGTTTTTCTGGTTTTAGGGCAGTCTTTCCTTGTATAGAAGAGTGTGTGTCACGCATAAACAAAACTATCCTTTTGCGAGCCATGATCATCCGGATTTTTGCTTCATGTGTCAAATAGGCAGCCAAATTTTTCGCTGATTATTTCGTCGACAACGACAAAATAGAGACTGAGATACATCGATATATTTTTTTATTGGAACATTAAGACGAACAACTGATCCATTTTACTCCTTACATATTTTTATAGAAAGTGCAGTACTATATAGTATACACCAATTCACAGAAGAACTGGTTCGCGGTGTTGCCATTACAACCGCAGCCAACGTCATACTAATCGATGTTACTAATGCTTAGAACAATAAGTGGTCAGTATGCATTCCGTCCTGTAGAGACACAGTTTTGGTTTGCCTCCAGCTTGAAGAGAAATGCCACCTAAGGCTTTGCTTACTGAAAACGCAGCTGTTAGTGTAGTCCTTGCATTATCAAAATAATGGAGATGTATTTCCTTTTTTCACATTTACATGCAATCTGAGATTTGTGGAAGAACTAAGCCCACAGATAGGGTTTTCAAAATTAAAATCCAAAATTCAAAGATCTACTCAATAAAGATGAGACATACGGTGATATCCGTAGACTGTGCCATGTACATTTATTACTTCCGCTTAAAATCAAATCGTCTGTGTGTCATAATTTGTAATGATGTGGACCCTAAAGTACCCAAAACTCACCGTTTCCATGTATCGAAGATACGAAAACTACAAAAAGTATTAACACGTAAGAAACTAAGAATCGTAGTGCCTATAGGACGAAAGTCATCTTACGAGTACCTTCGTGTTTGCTTGGAGGGAATCATAGGTAAGAATCCACTCCATATAACCTCATTTTCCCCATCTGTCAAAAATAATTAACATTCATATAAATTTCGAGCTACTCATATGTAACTGCTGCAAGCAATTTTATCGTATATATCAAGGAATCGTTCATATCTATCCCAAAGGCAGTGCGTATACCCAACGGCGAGCGTCTTAATTTTCACAAAGCAACATTTTTGCGAAACAGTTGAGTTAGATGACTCGAAGTCAATACGATACTTTTTTATAGTCACTTCTCTGCCTAATGAAGGAGTGGATGCACATATAAGAGAAGCACATTTAGAGCTGTTAAGAGTTGAAGCAGAGAATGCGCTAGAACGGATGAAATACATCTTGGCATGCCACTATTTGCGAATGTTGCCTCACCATGTAACTTACACAATTGACGGGTTTTCAAATAGAAAAAAAGTAACTTTTATTTAAACCCTTCAACTGGTTACAATTTATTTAAAATCTTCAACTGTTTGCAATGTGCGCTACTTGAGTGACCATTCGTCACTCTGTTATATGTATGCATCTACTTTTTATGTTGCTAGCTCAGCTATGGTCAGCGCGTGTACCATACTTCGCGAAGATACCGGTGAGAACCGTTTTTTTTTTTGTTGTCTCAACAAATTTACCTTTGCGCGTGCAGTAAATATTCGTTACACTTCTCCGAGGTGCAAACGAAAGCCAAGAGAAATAAAGAAATGGAAGAAACTATAAATTTAGATCTAAAAAAAGGGAAAGGATCTCCAACTGGAAGCGTGTGTCTAACAAAGATGGTCCACAATTTTCTATTCAGTTTTTGCATACTCTTTTGTGGTTCTTTCGTTAATTTGTGCGATTTATTTATTCTTGTGTCACTACAGTAGAAGTTGGAAGTATCCTTTGGCGGATGCAAACAAATTGCTGGAATGTCTTTTTTTAAGAAATTTGAATTTGTATTTGTATGGTTATTTGTACTTTGGCTCAGGTTTCCATTATGCGCACTAAGCAATGTTTATTTTCTTATTTAATATGGATTATTCTAAGATGTTCTGTAAAAGAATTTTGGTGAGGAAACTTTTCTTTCTATTTTTTTTTTTTAAGTTTTTAATTTTCACTAGAAAAGTCCATAAGTACTCACTGTACTGTGCTGTACACTGCACAAATAGACACTTGTGCTAAGTGATTTCTGACGCCGAAGAGGGGGATGGATTAGGGTGGGTGCAGTGAGTGTTGAAAAATATTATAAGTATTGCCATATGTCCAAAAGTGAAAATAATTTGAAGTTAATTTTGTCTTTTTTGATATTTTCTTTTTTTTTATTGACTGAAAATATTACAAGTATACTGCTAAATACCCCCGAATAAATATAATTAAACTTTAGATCCAGGCGCCTGCCTGACAGTTGTTGACATACCATTAGCGGAGCGACGGAGTCGCGTGGGCGGCTAAACCTTGCGGAAAAAAGGTTAAAATCCCGTTAGCGAGCCACCCATCCCATACTTTAAATACACCATACTTTCTTACAAGCGGTTGCCTGACAGTTTTTGGTATACACTTATTTAACTATGAAAATAATAATGTCGCTGATTGGATAGTTGAATACCAGTGGAGGAGAGAAATTGCGAAAAAAAAAGTTTGATCCCTTTGAAGAGCTGCTTCAAGTAGTGGTGCATGTTTATGGAGATTTCAGAAAACAGGTTTAAAACCCGGGTGTATGAGTCACATAAACATGGGTGGATTAAAAAAAAATAAAAAAATCGTATTTCCTCAGAAAAAAATATTATATCTATGTTTTTTAGGCCATTTTACACCAGAACAAAAAATTTTGCTTAGTGCGCATAATACAAACCCGCCCCTGTACTTTTGTTTAGAAATGGAAATTTTGACTTAAAGGATAAACGTCGGTCGGGTAGACCAGTAGAGCTAAACGGTGAACCGTCGAATGAAATCCCCACTCAACGTAAGCCATATGACCATCCATCGACATCCATCGACATCCATCGACATCCATCGACATCGACACCTTGCAAATATGGGAACAGTCATAAAGTTGGGTTTTTGGGTTCCTTACAACAACATTAAACTCATCCCAGAGATGGATTTCACCCGCTTAAGGCGTTACTATCAGTATGTTCAGATGCTGGCGGCATAATCCATTTCGGGCTATTGCCTCATAAGCAGACTATGAGAGCAGAAGTGCAGAAGCTTACTGTCAACAGCTGTGCAGATTAAAGTCGGCACTAGAAGAGTAATGGCCAGGTGTGGTTAATCTATTCCATCAGGATAGCGCTCGCCCCCATACAGCTAGCATCACCTGCACACAGTTACAGGAATTTGGTTGAAAAAAAATGGTACATCCCTCTTCTTCTCTAGATTTAGCACCTTCAGATTTCCACTTGTTCAGAAGTCTGCAAAACTCCCTTGAAGGAAACAATTGTTTTGTGGATAATGTCCATGAGGCCCTTGGGGTATCTTTTTCGTCAAAGCCAAACAATTATTTTAGTGACGGCATTCTCTATTGAACGAAACCGCATTGACAACTAAATTTCTGCATTTGGTGTAAACTAATTAACATTAAAAAAAATTGTGCAATACTCATATTACAATATATTAAATTATAACACAAAGCCGTCAACTATAATAGGTTGGTTCTTGGGGTGAAACATTATAGAGAAAATAGAGAATAAGCCTTTTCAATCAATCGCTTGATTGGAAGTATATTCGACAAAATGGAAAAGTTTTCATAGTTCGATTCATGTGCATCAAAAGCAATTAAGGAACTGCCATACATGTTTTGCCTAAATCAAGCTTTGAAACAATTTATCACAAATGCCCTCATTTCTTGCCAATTAAATTAAAAATCGTGACCAGCGCTGCTACTTTTGAATGTAAGAGTGTTTTCTTTTTAATTCCTTGACAGCTTTGATTTCATTGTTCAGTCAACATGACCCTCTTCCAATTATCAAGGCTTCTTACATTAACGAAATTGTTTAACAAAATGTGAGGGTAGAGCAAAAAATGATCTTACCGTTTCAGAACCTAACGATGCTGAAGGTTTCTACGATTTGCCAAGTTACAAGCTGTCAGTCATAGGTCTTGTAGGTAGCAGGACCACAGGACCACCACGGTATCATGGGAGTCAGGGCCCTGAATTTCGTTCCGGGCCTGATTTATTAGATGTAGGCCCCTTAGTGAGAACGCCATAGTGTCTTCCAGTTGGTTTCAACCCGGTGTAGAGTTGCAATAAGTAATTGGTGCGATTCATACCAAGGGTGGAACTTGTGTCTTCATCACAAGATCTGCTTTGGTACCAAAGGAATTGACTGAGAGCGATGGCAATGCTTATCTTTGCTCCCATGAATGTTTGGGTATTCACTTGAATTAAGGCTTATTTTGTCAGGAATTTACTTTAAAACACACGAAACGTTCTACTCAGTCAACAAAAAAAAAACATTTCCATCACCAAGCATAAGCAGTTGCTGAGTATTCGTATACAAAATTGATGAACATTCAGTAACACTTCTTGCAATATACAACGTTGTCCATTTCATCAATATCCCTGGGATATCTGCTATCAGGCTCCGCCGGCCCACAGAGTCTCTGGAAGGATTAATTTTTTTTCTGTCCGAACAGAGCACTCAGACAAAGAACTAGTCCATTTTGCTCTTTTAAGTTCCTTTTAACGTCTTTCAGTCTTACGAAGAAAGGTGAGTAAACGCTTCAGTGATAAGATGCTTACAGTACCAGCACCCACCACGTCAGCGCCGAATACCTGCAGCCTGATGCGAGCATAAAACGGACATTCACATAGATAGTGCTGCGCTGTGATCATCACTTTCACAGCAAGCATCGCAGCACATTTAAATGTTTAGCAAAACTATAATGCCTTGTCACTACGCCAGTAAGCAACCAGCAGTCCTTCCTGTTGAGGGACAGCAGCAAGACCGCTGACTTCTTAGAGACGTCGGGAAGCATTCGTTTAGTCTACCTGAATCCTGGGAAATTATGCCATCTAAAGTTGTGCTCATATGAGACCCAACTATCAATGAAAGCCTTAACCGATGGCATAGGCAGACCCAACATATGTTCGTGTCCTGAATAACTCTCCTTTGAACCATGCTTGGCAAGTTCATAGGCGATTTCAATTCCCGTGATCCCATTGTGAGCTGGGATGAAGACAAGAGTCACAGAATTTAGCCTTCCGACTATGTCGAGCGATCTCTTGTATTCTTGAACTAGCTTGGAAGTCACAAGAGGGCTCAGCTTGGCTCTAAGTGCAGCTTGGCTATCGCTACAGATGCAATTGCTTCGCTCCCTCCACCAGTTCTCCACAATATAGTTCGCTGCCATCAGAATTGCGTAAATCCCAGTCGGGAGACAGATGCAAGCTTTCCTAATGTAAAGTGAAATCTAATGTTGTCGGAGTCCAGAAAGACATCAGCGCCACATCCCATATTGGTTTTGGAGCCGTTCGTGAAGACCCGCATTACTTTCCTCGCTCAAATCATACTTTTCCCGCAACATGAGTTCTTGTGTCATTGACCCCCTTTCTCATTGGTATTGGCTCAATATGAGCCACTCAATTTGTTTTACCCGGTAGAAGGGTTATGTCCAAGTCATATGCCGCCCATTGACCGTATTATCTTGCTGCATAATCGACTGATTAATGGTCATTATATGTGGCTATAGCTTTACAAATTCGTGGTTGTTATGACCCTTACAATGGACCTGACAGGTTTCCCATAAAAACATAAAAACAGATTCTTAGTCACTAAGTCTCTCACTCCTACAGGAGGCGAAAGTTATAGCCCGCAAATAGCTCGATTACATGGTATGTTAAATTATTACAAGTGTTGGAAGCATGGTGATTACTTAATCATCCAGAATAGCAGGCTATACTTACGAAGCACGTACGATAGGGGATCAAGAAGGCAGTCGAAATATTTACTATCTCTACCAATAGAATGCAGCCGAACATTGAAAGATCAAAAGCGAAAACCTCAGCCGAAAACCTTTATCCACTATCAACCAGGTGATTCCTATACACCGTCCCATTGTGAGCTCCAGCATGACGTAGTCAGTACGTCAAAATCCATTAGAGGCTCCGAAATAATATTAAGTGAATTAGCTGGTAGAATTGCTGGCACGATTTCGTAGAAGCCTATGATATTTTAAAAACCCGACAAACCATACTTGAAAAGAGGTAGTGTGTAAAGAGAACTTGTTGACGTGTCGTAGCCCTTAAAGAACGATTGGACAAAAACCCAACCGAAATAAATTGCTACTCAGCGCAGTTCCTGACTGGTTAAAGCCAAAAAGAGGGAGCGAACCAAGTTCTAATGAATGTTCCAAGGATTCGGGATATCGCAAATCTTTAATTGTAATCTACAATATTTGCAGTATGTAGTGAAGGTAAATTAATTAATCGCATTTGTCACAATAAGCAGTGTAAGTTGGGCTTTTTGATCGATTTTGGTGCTCTTGACGAAATAGTTTTTGACAACATGTGTAGCGCAGCTGGACAACACTCTACTATCTATACTCCGGAATATGCAATTGCTCTGTCTCTCTTTTGGATCATGCCTAGCGATTGTCTGCTCTAAAGCTCGATCATTTATCGGATATTGTGTTCCAAATACAGCAGCCATGTCTATACTCTTTATCAAAACAAAAACATCAACAATTTTCAAATAACCACTCGTGTTTTTCAAATTTAAAAATAGTCCGTCTTAATGGGACACCCTTTATATCAGTGTCATCCTGGATACCAAATTTCTTTGAGCTAATCATGTCGCATCATAAACCTGTTGGCTTTCTAGGCTAAGTTACATTGGCTTTGGGAAAACTAATCCACTTAGTCCTAATGCGATGCCACGTGAATCTGCGATCCTCTTACTCTTGGAACCAATTTGAGCTTCTGGCGAAGCGTAGGAGACCGCTAAGTGGAGTTTTCTTCTTTGAAATAGAAGAACTGTACATGCGCAGAGTAGCTGGAAGATTGTCTTCTCCTCTTCCTCGTCCATGGAACTTCCGCACACGTCGTTTGTGAAAACGCCTTGTCTTTTTGCATGCTGCAAATCAAATTAGAGCGATTATCGAAAAGGCATGAAGCTACTGGTGATAACATCAATAAAATTCTATGAGTCCGTTGTTTTGTGGAACAAGTTTTAAAGTTAGTACATCACTTTTCCTGTTATCAGACTCCGAGAAACGGCTTGTTTCGGTCGTTCCCTTTCTTTTTATATTTATTTCATGGGCTGCACTCTCAAAGCCATCAAAGCTCTGGAGGTTTGATGACCTTCTGCGTCGATTGTCTTTTGAATCTAGTAATATGGACCGGTAGCAATGACATCAAAAGTACAACATCGAATCTCCCTGTATAGTACTCCCTGGAATGGTTTTTGCTTGGGTAAGGCAATATATTTATTCGTGTACTCATTTGTGGTTTTAAATCCTACCTAGGATGCAAATCTAGGTTCCTTTTGGAGGACGACAACCTTCTATTCACTCCATGTTTCGAAATCTTTCATCTATCTTCTTAGCGGAGACACATATATGCAATCCTGGCTGCCATAAATTACTTTTATATAGTGAAGAATCGATGAAGGGATGATCTGCGTCTGTAACAACAACCATACTGAAAGTCTGCATCCTGTATCCACTTCCAAGTTAGAGCGAAAGGTTTCACTTAAGGTTGAATTGCTTTAGTCTTTATTTGGAAACGAGATCGTTAAAAATTTTCAGATTCCGAGTCTGCGTTAGAACTGCCTTCGTCCTCGGTTAGGGTTTGGTAGTTGGATTTCCTCTGAGCATAAATGTTGTTGTCATGACTTTCAAGGATGCCAAACAAATTCTTCCCGATGCCTTTAAAAGGTCAGCGACTTTCCTGCCGTCCATCAGTAGAAAGACTATCAACTTCTTATTCACCTTCTTCTTCACCTAAATGATGATGGCAGATGATGACATCACATTTTTGCTGTAAGTGCCTAGCTTACGTTCAAATCAGATGTCAGTTACTTTACGTTGATGTGGTGGGTGCTGGTCCTGCAGCCACTTTATCACTAAAACGTTTACTCATCTCTCTACGAGAGAACATTGTTTGCCTAATTGCTTTGCTTCGGCAGAAATGAGAAAAAATTACATTTTCCACAAATGTTTTTACAGAACTCCGCAAGGAGGATAAAACAGCCAAATTCCGAAAATATCCAGAAAAAAAGAATGTGCTCATAATATCGATTACTTTACGTAACAAACCTCGCGGAAAAGTACCTGAAACAGTGTGTGGGAAAGCCGACGACAAGGGCGAATAGAAACATGAGGTACGAATTTATTTTTGACTAAGGAATCTAAGGGGATTAAGTGTCAAGACTGGTACTACATACAAATTATCCAGCAGAAACCCTGTAAAGGGCAATTTTGCGATTCTCCTTGCCTTTACACCCTCGGGTGGGAATAATTGCAGACTTGAGGTGTTACGGTAGGGTCGATTCATCATGTCATTTTTCTCCTATAACATTTATAGCATCTTATCCGGTGCCATCGTAGTTTGGGTAAGTAATAAATCAGATGTGGTAGTGCTTCACTCATGCTACAATACATTAATCAACATACTGATTTTGTTTGGAAGGTAAACAGCGAAATGTATGTATAGGCTGCAGCTTCTCAAATTACTCCTTGCTATATGAGTATCACCACCGTGCGGTTGTGTACTGGGTACAATTTTCTGTGTACATATGTATCCATCTTCATCATGACACGTTTGTTGATAACTACAAGTGAGTTCTACATCATGAGACATCTTAACAGGCTACAAAAACATTTTACGACATGTAGGTACCTTTGGATGTACATGCTCGCATGTATGTACTCGTATATATACGAATATGTTACAGAAACATGTGAACATAAGAATACCCTTATGTATGTGATTTTAATTATTACAGCTATAAACGATATCACTACCCTTAATCTTAAGAAAAGCCTGTGGCCAGGTTGCCTGCTCCAACTTGGCTTGACTTGAAATAAAAAAGGGACAAGCATTTCTTGTCATAAAACGTGAGAACTGTTCCTAAGCCCTGCGCAATAACCATGCAGTTTATGATCAAACGTGTATAAGACACTTAGGCGCTTCATTTATAGTCCAATCCTCGCATATAAAACCTAAAGCGTTCATCCATAAGAACGCCCTCAGCTTGACTGACCCATCCTTTGTCTAAGAGCGCGTAGCTACTCGTATCTCTTACTAACTCTCCTTATGTAACCGTACATACGAATAACTGTGTGCTGAAAAGATATCAAACATAAAAAAAGGAAACTCTGTAAGGAATCCAATAAAAATACAATTTGCAGTTGGACTCGTTTTCGTTTCCAGGTTTACTCCGAATAAGGATTCATGTGGTCGTTATCGGATTTTCCCCTTTTCTTTACTTTTATTTGTTATTTTTGCACACAGGTGTAATATGCGCCGTTTAGGTGTTGGGGGGTGGGTAGGGGAGTTGAAAACAAAAAAATTAGGATTTGGTTTTGACGTCGCGTCGTTTTTGTGTTTACACAGGATGAGAAGATTTCCTAGTGATTTGTATTTATGGCGAAGCCAAACACACGTACACAACCAACAACCAACAACGAGAGCAGCAATTGACATTTAAGCATCTTGATGACATCTCTGAAGGAGGGAAGATTTCATCCAATTTGGAATTCTTTACTTATCATCCATGGGATAGAGGAATAGATCGTGGGTAATCCTTGTGGCTAGAGGAGGGAAAATATTCATATGTGGACATTAGGAAAGAAAAGGCGAAACGACACAAAATGTCTATTTGCTAAATGGATTCCAGAACGGCTATCGATTTAAGAATGCTATTAAAAGCCAAACTGATGATGCTAAGGATACGAATATATAGGCATTACGATTATTGCAGTTTACAGATTTCTATCTCTTGTGTAACCAATTGGAAGTATGAAAGAAGGACCAAAGGTATTTCGTTGGCATTCGGTTGGCTTTCAATTCAAATGAAAGTGAATGAAATGAATTCGGAAATACCTGCTGGACAGTAAATTTCATTAAGACACCTTGATGGGTTCTATCCAGGCAATTGAAAGGAGTGATGCTGATCTGTTCTGAGGTTAGGTGAACAGCACTCGAGTTATTCCTATTCAACAACGACGACGTGGAATTGGCTTCAAATATGCAATCAATTCTTGCTATTGTATTACAAGCATTTTGGGTTCAATCTATTGTAATTGAAGTACAAATCTTTTATCTCAATATTCCATGCAATTAGACTTACATTGGTATGTACGTATGTGGATATGTATTGTACCCAATGGTTGGTTTTTGAATTGTTGGTTCAAATTCATGCGTGTTTTGGAAATGCCTTTATAAACAAGAGGAAAACGTGGCTGTGCAAGTATGATGGTTTTCAACAGAGAGATGTTCTGGGAACTCTTTGGAAAGCTTGGTGTAAATCGAGTTCTTAATTTTCAGAAACGTAATCTGGTTAGTGTTCGTAATCGTTCCAATTCAACACTCCAAATTTATTTAAACTGAAACAAAATGCAAGATATTTGTTTACAACTCCTGCGGATTTGGTGAAATTAAGATGGTCTCCTGGCAGTAACTGACCAGTTTTAAGAAACATGCAACACAAATAAGTTTGCTGCGCATCATGGAACTATCTGTCTACTTGAGTCATCTGTATCTGTTCTTAAAGGTGCTACAGTTAAGTTTTCAGACCGGTTCTTCTTACTAAATTTCTTTGACAAGAGTATGGGGTGTCCTACGGTGACCTGATTTTCCAACCTTATAGGTAAATACATTTTTCTAGCTTTGCATGACTTACCCCATGATGATGATGAGGCATAAAGATAGGTAGGTAGGTAGGAGTGAAGGTTTTTAGGAGAAAAATGCAATTGGCATCTGTTGTGCCATTTTGTTACCACGACGCGTGGACCTGGCTGTCGGCGAGTGTTAATTTTCATTTTCTTGATAGCTTAGTAGAACAATTCAGCAGAGTTTAATAAAAGGATTAGTTTTCCGATACTTTTTCCACATAACTATTCAATTTCATTAAGGGGGTGCTTACCTAAGACGCGGCCCTTGCCAGAGCTGGGCATTTTCAAAGAAAGTGGGCAAGAAATTCCTTTCATTACCGTCTTTGCAGCTAAGACAGGATACATTATAATGTATAGGTTAGGTTAGGTAATAAGGAATGTTCTAGTCCCTACGGGACAAGCATACACTGAGGACTGAGCATACACTAGTGTACTAGTGTTACATTATATTATTATTATTATAATTGAATTAGTTTGCATTATCTCTACATCTCGTAGGATATCATTCACCTGTCTTATTTGATTGTTTAGCAAGACTAGGCTCGGATGGGTATGCGGGTCTAAGACCAAGCACAACCATTTACGTACTAAATTATAGCGATAGAAATTCCCTCACGATTCGGCAACTTACCAATATTACAGCCTTTTGCATGCCCTTTATGATGTTCGCTTCCAGGTTTAGTTTTTCCAGACATTTTACCGTCGACTTAGGTATGAGTCCAGTAGTTGATACTATTAGTGGTAGTGTTGTTGCAGAGCTACATTTCCACAATGTTTTCAGCTCTTGACATAGGGCTGTGTATTTCTGTATCTTACTAAAATGTGTCGAATCCATGTTATTGTTATTCACAACTGCAAAATCTAGAAGCATGATTTTTCTTTCCGCTTTATTGTGGATAACAATATCAGGTCTGTTAGCAGAGACACTTGTGTCGGTAAGCACTGATCTATCCCAGTAAATTTTATAGCGTGTAGTATCTATAACTGCTTGCGGGGTGTACTTATAGTATGGGGTAGATGTTGGCGATGTAGTTATGCCATACTTTCTTATAAGCTCCTGATGAACTATTTTGCCCATATTGTCATGCCTACGTTTGTAGGCATCATTTGCAAGCGTCGTACAACCAGCGAGTATGTGCTGTATAGTTTCACGCTTAGCTCCGCACTGGCGGCAGTTATCTGACTGGACTGACGGGTCTCTAACAATAAACTTAAGGTAGTTCCGCGTTGCTACGACTTGATCTTGGATGGCTAACATAAACCCTTCCGTTTCTGGAAACAGATTGCCAGATCGAAGCCAGGAGTTTGATAGCGCTGTATCAACATTTTGTTCCTCCATCTCGTTGGGGTGCCTTCCATGCAGTGGCTTGGCTTTCCACTGCGTGTATATATCTTGCGGAGTACTCACCGCGCTTACTAGATGTTCTCTGTTTTTCATGTCTACTGGGGAGAAATCGTCATCGGCATTGTAAACAGCGCAATGAAGAGGCGATGTTGCTACTTTGCTGGAAAAATATCTGAAGATGTTTTCTATTTGCTTGTTCACCAGGTTCTTGATGTTGACTATCCCTCTGCCTCCTGTATCTCTGGGGAGAAAGAGTCTCTGAATTGCCGCTTGCGGGTGATGGTAGCGATATTTTGTCAGCATTGTACGTACTTTTCTATCCAATTCATCAAGGTCGGTTGCACTCCATTTAATAACACCAGCTGAATATGTTATTAGTGGCACAGCGTAAGTATTTACTGCTGTTATCATATTTTTGGAGTTCAACGATGTCCTTAGCACTCTTTCCAGGCGCATAAACAGAGACTTCCTCAAGCGACTTTTGACAGAGGTGTGATTTATCATCTTCCTTTGCTCCATTACGAGGTATTTGTATACTTCTGACTCCTCCAGAGGTGCTATCTTTTCGTTGTCAGCTGTTGTATACTGCAGGCCTCTAGTTATCTTGCCTCTTATGATGGCGATCGTTTTGCACTTTTGTACGCCGAACTCCATTTTTATGTCAATGGAGAATCTCTCGACAGTTTGGAGTAGTTGTTGTAGGCTACTGGCAGTGCTGGCGTACAATTTAATGTCATCCATATACATGAGATGAGTTAGCCTGATATTTTGTACATTGCTTCTTATCTCGTATCCATGTTTACTTTGGTTAAGAAATGTGGACAGCGGGTTCAGTGCAAGACAGAACCATAGTGGGCTCAAACTATCTCCTTGGAATATACCCCTTGCAATCTTTATTTTATTTGATGTTATTGATTCCAGTTTTAGACTCGTACACCATTTAGCCATTACAGCTTCGCAAAACCGTATTATTTGCGGGTTGATTTTGTACAAATTAAGGACCTGTATTAGCCAGCTGTGTGGTACCATATCAAAGGCTTTCTTATAATCAACGAACGCCATGAATAGGATTCGTTGTCTGGTGCATGCTTGACCTGCGACAACAGAATCAATGACCAACTGTTCTTTACATCCATATGATCCGTTTACACATCCCTTCTGTTCTTCTGCAATTATATTGTTGTCATTGCAGTGTTTGCTAATAAGTATTGCTAAACAAGATGTTGTTAGTTTGTATAAGTTATTAAGGCAGGTGATAGGCCGGTATTTTGATGGGTCTTCAGTGTTATTATCCTTAGGGATTAAATACGTAAGGCCTTCACATAGATAAATAGGGATGATGGTCGGGTCTTGAATGAGGTTGTTGACTTCACGATGCATAACATCATGCAGGGTAGAGAAGGTTTTGATCCAGTAATTATGGATTCCATCGTTGCCAGTTGCTTTCCAGTTATGCAGTTTTCTGATAGCTGCAGAGAAGATTTCCGGGGTGATGTTAGCATCCGTCATTGGTTGAATGGAAGATGTCTGGACTTGTTTCAGCAGTTGGGAGGAGTGGTTATGGCAGCTGCTAGTTGACCATATTGCTGACCAATAATTTATCAGGTCCTTTTCTTTGGGGAGAGTTCCACAGCTTACTTTATTCTCCTCAAGTTTATTGAAGAACTTTTTCTGCGATTTAAGGAACAGTGCATTGTCGTCTTTTCTTTGTTTTGACTTTTTATAACGGCGAAGGCGCTTAGCATAGAGTCTTAACTTTTGTTTTACTGTATCCAACACTTCAACTAGAGTGTGGTTTGTATCATTGTGCGGAGCATGGTCTAGATACTTCCGAAGCAGTTTAAGAACTTTTTTCCGCATTTTGCGGCTCGGGCTAGCGATGAAAGATGTAAGCCTACCAGCGTCCACGCGTAAGCCTTCGATTTTGTTTAGTAGTCGTCTGAGCCAAGGCGGGTCAGGGATTTTAGTTCTACGCGGCTGTTCCCTTTGTTCTTCACGAATTTTTCCTCCTGTTGATTTGATTACGGCATATGAGGCGCAATAAAGGGTCAAGTCCAGCATTTTAAAGTTAGATATCTCATTTACATAGCGCGGGAGGATTAGTCTATTCATTAGTTCAGCATTCGTCTTAAGCTTGTGGTTTGGACATTGTTTGGGCAGGCTGGGTCTTAAATCCGGTCCTATCGAAGTGAACTTAAGAAGAGCGGCTTCAAATTCATGCTCAAGAATGTGTATGCTAAAATCGTCGCTGCCATTAGCACCTACTTCGTTGTTGCTGGCTGTAGTTGTGTGGTTGATATCATCTGCATGGTTATGTTCTCCATCTTGCAGTATAGCATTGTTATTTATTTGCTGCTCGTGATTAAGCTGCGATGTGACCTCTTCCCTGATAGCATCGATGAGTGGCCTGGCTAGCAGTCCTTTTTGGCCAATAGCTGCTCTACGGTCTGCGATATTTTGTTGAGTTACATGGGCCAGGTGAGGATATTCTTCCACAAACATTGTGTGCAGGCGTTGTCTATAACCTGCCATCACAGTTTCGCAACGGGTAATGCGGTAGTACGATTTAATGATAAATATGTTCATTTCGTTACTCCACTGAATTCTCCGTCTTGGTCGCCCTGCAAGGGTGGTCAGTGGCGCTGGAGCCACTGAAACACTTCTTGAGGGGTGGGAAATTGGGTATTGATTTTCCTCTGGTTCTGTTTGTGGTGACGGCGTAGGGTTGTTTCTGGTTACCACTGGCGACTCATCTCCTTGCGGAGCCGAGCCAGAGCTGGTAGCCGTGGCTTCTACCGACATTTGAGCGTATATCCGCGCTCGGTTTTGTTCATTTTGTCTATTCATTGTGTCTATTCGTTTTGCTATTTTCTCCATAATTGTGTATGGGTTGGGATAATTAGTTCGCTATGCTACTCCACTCTGATCTGTCTGACATGGGTGGCCCTGAGTCAACATAGTTCAGAGTTTCATAGTGACAAGCATCTAAGCCGCCCCGCCTCGTCAAGGCTTATCCCGGGGGCGGTTATTATTATTATTATTATTATTATTATTATTATTACTATTATTTTTATTATAGAAGGCGGGTTGGAGGGCACACCTTACCTAGCTTGCGTTGACAGAAAACCAGGCAGAGCTTTTAACAAATTTAATGAGGTCTATCAGATTTGCTTTACTGACTTCTCAAGTTCACCAAATGTGTTTGACATGGCGTGTTTGAAGGTTAGGACAGTCGCACAACAAGTGTGTGGTAGTCTCTATTTCCTCTTCATTGCTACAGCTTCTGCAAGAATCTTTAGAAGAGAATGCTATACTGTTGGCCATCCTGCCTATGAGGCAGTGGTCAGTTAGGACACCTGTAACAGTGCGGATGTCCTTTTTTTGTTGAGCCTGAGGACGGTGTGTGTTCTCCCGCTGTCTAGGTTTGGCCAAATTATGCGTGAGTCACTTATGGAAATACATGCCTTATTGGTTCGTTCTATGACGATGTTTCATTTTGCGTTTCAGGGTTTCAGTTTGTATATTTATGTCGTTGGATCTTGTGCTTTCTTTCGTTCGCTTTCTCATTTCTTTTCACGTTTGTGTGCCCAGGTACCCAGCATATATCCACTCGGTGAGATTCGCAGACTTTACTTAGAATTTGACCACATTTCTATAACTCTATTGATTTGGTGGTTTAATTTTCATTTGGACTGTGCAACTTTACCAATGGCAAATATTTTTTGTTTGAAAAATACCACATTGGTCCGGAATCTTGAAGGAGCCTTCGACCTCTAGCATTTCATAGTATACCCCAGCTCCAGTACCTTTCTCCATTTTGCAGCCGTCCAAGGAGAGACGGAGTTTTACAATGTCGGTAGCAGTGTTAGTTAACCAGTCATGTCTGCTAGGAAATGATGTGGAGAAATTCCTATCAAAGTCCACGCTTAGCACAATGGAGTCACTACACTTCGTTCGTTTTGATGGTTAGCACTCCTGTATTATAGACGCGTGTCCTATATTGCGGTGCGTCCATAGGCCTGATTCTTTTAGTCTGATCGAGCTTTTGAAAGCCGTGCATTTAAGAACGTCGACGATTAGGTCTTTCTACTCGTACTTTGGGAATGGTAAACATTTTTGCTTCTTTCCACTTGTTTGGGACGTAGGCAACCGATAAAGATAATTTCAAAGTAAGGTATGATGTAGGAAGATAGTGTTGTAGCATAGTCAGGATTACTCGTCTGTTCCTACCGATTTGTAGGAATGGGACGATTTAATTGCCAATGTTATTGTATTCTCTGTGATCAGGCTAGAAATGATGGGTTCGTTGAAAGTTGACATTGTGATGCCAGTTAATACCTGTTCGCCAACATCTTTACAGCCCGGGACATGAATTTTCATAAGAAGTAATAGTGATTCCCGCTTATACTCTGTGCAGATGTCCCGGGGCTATTGGATCTTTCGATATACATTCCTTAACCTAGCTAGTTCGTTGGTGCTTTCTATCACTTCGACAAAAAGAGGCCAAGATAGTTTCTTGGCCATTCTTACCTTGGATAGACCTACACTCGGTCCAATCTTCCTCACTTCAATATGTTTGAATCCTCTTACCTCTGCCTTTTGTCTTTTTAGTTCGCTTATCCACCGGGTGGGGTTAGAGGGCTTTCGACGACTAATGGGACACTGGGACAGTTTTAAATGGAAGTTTTCCCTAGGATTGAAGTTACATGATTTACGGCCGACACAAGAGAAAAGAGATCAGGAAGGTACACCCTTGCAGGTGGTTCCATGTGTTCGCTTATACAATTGGAGTGCGCCCCGCAGTCCAGTTAGTTTTCCTAGGATTTCATAATTTGTGTTGCATGGACGGTGATCTTGTTATTGACACTTGTTTGAGCGTAACAGTTTGTGGTTGTTAAGTGGAGAATTTTTGCTTGGTTTGTTGTTTGAAAAGTTGGGCGGTTTTCCTTGTTACACACAACAAGTTTGGAAGAAATATTAAATTCAAAAATTAGCTCACCGCTGGTGGTGATGTCTGTGCTTCCCCATTGATTATTGCGTGCATTGCCCGACGTTGGTTGAGAGTATATCATCAGTTCACGAACGGCTGTTGGTGGAGATTCGTCGTCCGCGTCATGCAAGCTGACAGAAAGTTATAGGGTATGCGAAGCTTGGCTGCATGATCACATAAAGGCCAGTGACCTGTAGCTATGGATATCAATTCAACAATTTTTTGTCTGGATCTGTTTGAAATTCTGTTGTTTTTACTTTGTTATAACGGGATCTCATTTTTCATGGTGTGGCGCAGTTAGTAAATCTATGCCAGCCTTGTTTGCCCAGCAGGAGAAAGTGTTGGTATATGTTGCCCTTGACTACTCCGAGCCTAATGCTGGTTGCTTCTATTAGAGAGCCGACAAGGGCTAACCACTGCCAGACCAACTCATCTGCCGTTTCGTTGCATTCAATGACTCTGTGTCCTGGAGCCCTAACGATGGCAACGCTTGACCAGGAGCTGATGAGATTGAGACAATCTTGTAGCTATCCACCAATACGGCCTACTGTGTATCAAGGTTTCTCTGCTTTTTGCTTTGGTTGTTCTATTCGAAGTACGTTACTTTATGAATGTCAGCGTAGTCCAAAGAGTTTAGCCAAAAAGTCAATATTTTTTAAACTCTCCGCTCTCTCGCTGGTTACTACGTATTATACGATGCCATACCTACTTTATTTTACACTGCATTAGCCTTTAGGTTAAGATCTCTCTACTGCTGAGGCTATGGCATGACGTCGCAATTATATGTTAAATCTTAGGTGACAACTTGTTGACCAGAAAACTTTCTTTCATCCTCAGTCGAAGTTTTCGTCTGTAAATTACAAAGAGCAATGATTTTTTTCCTGTGAAGGAATGTGGCGGTTGCTCTTCCGTGTTGGTGGTGTTTGTATTAATCCGACAATGTGACAATGTTGTCTGTTGGGTCCCCCTCATCGTGAACAGTATTGGGAACAAATTCGTGAACAAACTATCACAGTGCATATCCAAGGCATTGATTTTCATTTCAAGGCAGCTAGAGTTTCACGCTGCGGCTCTGTTGGCAACAGTGAACTACATATTACGCCTATAGAATGGCTTATGGCATAGAAGGCACATTTATTTGAGAAATTGAATGGCATTTCAGAAAAAAAATTTCTAAAGACAAGTTCTCGTTGCAATACCACTAACACGTATGCCCTTAACCGAAACATTGCCCAACGTAACCTATGAGTCTCTGAATTTTCAGGTACTTAACATTGAAAGTATCAGCATTAAGGTCGTACTGCTTGTTGTTCTTATTTGATATATTGTACATCATTCACGCAGATTCCACCGTAGGTCCTGTGAAGGTCAAGAAGAGCCCAAAATACTTTCATCGCCATCGTGTAGGACTCGGAAAAATGCAATAGAACAAATCTTCTCCCTGCCTTATTAAAGGAGGGTTTTTTTTACGTCGAGAAGGGATCTACTTTCATACGCCTACTGTCCATGATTGACCAAATCTTTGATACCATCAACATTTTTGTTGTTCACAGTAATGCGTTTTGCCAAGTGCCGGTACTCCTTAAGATTGGAACACAAAAGGGATTTCATCTTGCCCTCGTATAACACCGTTCGATGTAAATTTAGAAAATGATGCTCTAACTTCTCATAACTTGCTGGCGGCAAAGTCAATATCATCGGTGCATGTATGACCATATCCATGTTTGCATCGCTAATCTCCATCATCAACCAGTTCTTAAAAATTGTGACTGCACTAGTGGTGTTAATCAGTGCCATCTTGTAAAGTCATATGAGCTTTGCTTTGGAACACTGAATCCTGACATACATCTTATCGTCTCTTCAAGAGTCTTCTCCAGTATTTAGCGCATTGTTAATATCTGATCAACACTGGACTTTCTAGATCTGAGGCTACACAGATAAGGTCCTGTCACATTATAATCAACATCTGCACGCAATCAACATGCTAGGGACATCTGGAATATCGTTTTCGGCTTTATAGGAAAAGTCCCTCCTTTTCAAATCAGTAGTAAAACGCTGTGTGCAACCAATTCCGCTTTTCCGACTTGATCGTGATCTTGGTCTTGATCATCCCTCTCATTGCACTTGGGCAGTTGCATAACTATACTTACTTTGTCGCCGCACAGAATATTCGATTCCACGTACTTACTTACAATACTTTAGGTGGCGCTACAGTCCGGGGTAGACCTGCGCCTCAACCAACAATCATCTACAGCCAGTTCGAATTTTAACTATTTGGTCGAGGTCCCCTTCCACTTGCGTGTGCCACCTGAATCGCCGTCTTCCTCTACAATGGAGGGCAATGCCCTCGCACTGGAGCATTGGTGTCCATCTGCTCTACGTGACCCAGCCACCCCAGTCGTTCGACCATCACTCTTGTAGCAGATGTGGCTGTACAGGCCGTACAGTTCGCCGTTATATCTCCTCCTCTACTCGCCGTCTATGTCGATATAACCGAAAATCGCACGAAGCATTTTTCTCTCAAGACACCCCATCCATTGTTTTGATAAAGTTCATGCCTCGTACTGCGGCATAGGACAGGACTGTCTTATATAGTGTCACTTATGTTGTTCGAGAGAGGACTTTGCTAATCATTCGCCTTCTTAGCCCAAAGAAGCAGCGAGTTATTCTTTGTTTGATCGCAGCGTTGGTATCGTCTGAATAGATAGCCTAGGTACCAAAGCTCTTAACTACCTCAAAGTTATATTTGTCGAAGGTGACGTGCTGTCCGTGACATCGGTGTTGGGTGTCCTTTCTTATTGGCAGCATATACCTTATCTTGCCCTCATTGACCGTTAAACCTATATTCGTCGGTTTCGCCTCAATACTAGCGAAAGAGCCACTGAAATCACGCTGCTTTCTTCGTCAATAACATCGGCGTATGCGAGTAGTTGGACGGACTTTTGAAACTTGTGCCTTTTATGTTGGTACAAGAGTTTTGCAAGATTCCTTGAAGAATGATGTTAAAGAAATCGCATGACAGTACATCGCCTTGAATAAATCCTATTTTGACACCAAAGGTCTCGGTGAGTTCTTTGCCGAACTTAATGGAACAGCGTACATTCTACATCGTTACCCTGTACAAATGGACGCAAAAACTAGACATTGCTCTGTATAGCACTTCTCTATAGATTCTGTGGTGTGTATAGATTTGGAGTTCATGGGTTTTTTCAAGATCTACAGTAATGTGGATGATGTTAAGAAGACTGATGGCTCTGCAGCTGGCACAATTCAGAGGTTCTCATTTCTTAAAAAATTTGAGGTTCCATCCATCGGACATATTTCGTCCGACCATATTTTACAGATGAGTTGGTGTATGCTCCTTACCAAGTCATTGCCTGCCGCTCGGTAGTAAGGCCGTCTGCTCCAGCAGCTTGGACTTAAGCTTAGATGTGGCTATCTTCACTTCAGCCGGATCGGGTGGACGGAATGTTGGTGTATATCGTCTGGCAGCGGTATTTGCTTCGTCATCATATACAGTATGCCTTTTCCAAATCCCCAGCATCAATTGTGACTGCTCGTTCTGATGGTTTTTGGGCAATGTTCGCACTAGTTGTCAGTACTTGACACTGGGGGCATAGAACCTCTTAAGAGATTAAGGGAGTCTATATAGGAAAAGCATTTGGCGATCTCTATCAATTGGCGGCGTCCGATGACAAACTTCCTCACAGTATTAGTTTGCCTATGCTACGTTTCCAAGTCTCATTATGAATATTGAGATGTGAGAACCGCTACGACAATATTTCGCCCCTCTGCAAAGTCGATCAGTCTGAATTCGTTTTCGGAGGTGATGTCGTGTAGGCTATGCTTTCCGACAGTACTACCATAGATGCCCTCTCTTCCTAGTTTGGCATTAAAATCGCCCCTAATGGAGCGTATCGGGTTCCCTAAATTTTCTATTGCAAACTAAGCTGACTCGACCTTCAACAAGGTAGGGTTCTGGTTACCTCCAGTATACTTTTGTCTATCAAAAAATGGTAGATTTGTTTGCTTATTTATTGGTAAGAACACTTTAGTCTAGATTGTTGTGTATCAGGATTATTGTCATACAATGTTTCTTTCTGTGTCGAAGTCGATCAAGTTCATTTCGATGTCGAAAGATTGAATGCTGAATAAATCATTTTTGTGAATTGCTGAATTGTCCAATCATCGGACTAAAGAAGTTATGCTTGCCCACCTTTACAATGAAATCGCTTACCACGGTCTGATTATAATAACGTGGTAAGAGGTCCGATCATATGTTTTCTTGAGAGAACGTATAAAATATACAAAATAGTAAGGCTTCTGTTGATGTTCTTTCCGTTAATTTGAGTTGTTGGCAAGCCGTTCGTTCACTGGTATTCACCAGAGACAAGGTAGCGCAGTCTCCTGATCTGATCAAAAATCTAGCATCTATGATAGTTCATGTAGAAACCTGAGTAGCAGTTGTCCCTATCAGAGCATCTTTATCCCGTCTACCGTGTATTTTATAGTATGGTGATCTCATTCTTATGTCTAAAGAGAATGTCACACAGTTGTATCGAGGTTCTTGTTCGAGTCATCAATTACAAATAACGTAGGGTAACACAGTTAACACAAATCTTAACTTTGACTTCTTCTTATTTTTTAACTATTAAAGCTTCAGTGAAAAGGTTTGGATATATAAATAATGTGGATAATTTTTAAAAAGATTGTAAAACTCCCAAAACATATTTATTATTGTGGATATTTTTTTTTTAATTTTTAAAAAAAGTTCTGTTTGCGCTAGTATCCGGACAGTAATATTTAGTGTCCGGACGTTTTAGTTTTAGTAGTAGGACACCAAAATTTCATATCAACTTTTAACATTTTCTTTTTGATTAATGAAACATTTTATTTAATTTTATACGAAAAAATAAGATTTATTCACATTTTTGCTAACTAATTATTCACATTGTAAGTAGATAACAATATGTATATGTATATTTACTTATTGTATATAATCTTTAACTAAAAAAGAATTCATAACAGATATTTACTTTTATAAAAGAAATTAACTTTTAATCACATTTTTGTTAACAAACTTAACATAGTTAATACATAACAATAAATATAAATAAATGTACATACATATATACTCTTTAACAAAAAAATAAAAAGGAATTGATAAAAGATATTTAATATAAAGAATACTTGTAAAAGTATCTAAACTTAATATTTTAAATGCAGTCTATTACTTAACTAACGCTTAAGAATACTTCTAGCTACACGTTTTAAAAGGAACAAATTGGAAAATTAAATTCAGTAAAACAAAAGAAAACTATTATTAATGCAAAATATTCAGTAAAATTAATATTAAATTAAGCATAAATTTCGCTCCGTAAACTATTTATGGTATTTAGATATCACAGCAATAGTTGCAAATAAAATCTTTTGTGCTTGCGATATTGCACTCTATGTTTTCCATGGAGGTACACTTAAGATGAAACCATCTAATGCACATATCACATCCAATATTTTTCAAATGATCGTCGTCGTCAACGCCGCTTTGCAGTTCGTCGCCACATTCTTGACATTTTTCTTTGATCTTGAAATTCTTTTTTTTGGCTTGAATTTTTGTTTTCCTTCTTTTGTAAGCGTTCTGCTTCCCGTTTTTCAACCGCTTCGATTTTATCCTGTTTTTCTTTTTCTTTGCTGGAATAAATTTCTCCCCACGCTTCGGATGAAATTGCGCTTGGTGTTCTGTTCTCTTTCCTATTCTTAGTTCTATTTTTTGGCCAATAAATACATTTAATTTTGGATAAAAGAGATGCGGAGAAATTGTTGAGCTGGATGGTGACGGTATGTTAGATATAGATGGTGAAAAACAATCTTTATTTGATACCAAATCTTTAAGGCACTGTGTACTTGTCGATGGAGTCATTGATATAGTGCCTTCAGGATTTCTAATAGGGACTCGCTCAGGTGAGTGTTGTGCAACATCGTCGCCCGAATTTATGGTAGAACTGGTTGCTGTTTCAGTTTCCTTTTACAAAGTGCCATCATTTCGAAGATAGTAAACTCCAAGGCTGAAGTTATTTAAGCTTCCTTCTGCTAGTAGTGGATTAATAGTTATATCGAGTTCATTTGTTGATGGAACTTTATCAGCTTGCGAAGCTCCTGCAGCAATAACCTCCAAAACAGACTTTACTTTAACACTAATAGCACTTAATTTTTCGAACAAGCTTTCAATAAGTTCGGCAGCAATTTTAAACTTATCCACTGAAGGTGATTTTGTCGACTTTGGAGCTTCAGCAATTACTAAATTTTCAAAGGTGTTCTTAACGCATTTAGAAAAATCGATAACAATTGGATTTAGTGGATAAAGACCGCATTTGCGAAAGCCATTCTTGATTGTTGTTGCCATATATTTATTTTTCATTATGCATTCGTTGAAAAGAGAGCAAACATTTTTTTTGTGAGTGACTGTCCTAGATTCCTTGTTTGCCACTCACGAACAGTCTTTTTCCATTCTGATTTAAGGGGCTTAAATACACTTACGTTCGCTGGTTGCATAATATGGGTTGTATTGGGTGGCAATGCATATAAAATGATTTGTTCCTTGCTACAAAATTCGCTTAACTTCAAAGTCACATGGGATTTGTGACCATCAACAAATAATATAACTGGACGTTTTACTTGGTCTGTCAGTAATCGTTTATGTACACAATTAGCCACGTACTCATAAAATGTTTCACTGCGCATCCAACTGCTCTCGCTTTTCCCTAGGATCCAAGATTGGGGCATACTTTCAACAATGTCCTTTGGAGGACGGAAGTATGGGAACACTACCATAGGTTCAAAGAATTTTCCTCCTGGTTTTTGCTCTTTAAATAGTCTTCCAGCTCTTTAAACCATTTTAAAATGTTTTCTTTTGTGACGACGGCCCTGTCTTTGCTTATGCTTTCAGCTTCTCTCATAGCCAAAGAAGGATTTCTCTTCATAAATGATATGAGCCATGTTTTACCTGGTCGATCATCTTTAAAAGGTGTTTCCCTTTTCGAGTCCCTAATTATTTTTTGTCCCGTATTAAGGAGGTCATTAGTCTTTAAGGGAAATCAACTCAGCAATTTTACTTCTTCAGGTGTTAAGTAAGGATCTGGCCCCTTTTTTGTTGCCTTTTCACCAATTAGTCTTTTACTTTTTAGTCGGTCATGAAGAGTTGATCGACACAGACCATATTTGGCAGCTGCTTTTCTTAAACTCAAACTATTTGTCCGAATATCTTCTAAAGCCTGTGCTAGACTGCTTTCCTCCATTTTTAAGTAATTAAATCTAAAAATATGACATTTTTAATGTTTTACATATTTTAATGCGTAAAAGAAACAATTGTCCGGATACTAAACCTAATTTTTCAGTAGTCAGACTGCCGGTTTCTTAGTTAAAAAACACTGTCCGCATACTGAAATTATTAAAAAACATGCAATATTCTTTATATAAATTAACCAAAATACACATAGGTATCGTTTAAATGTATTAAAACATGAATTTAAAATTTGCATTAAAGTTTCAGTACCCGGACACTGTGTCCGGAAACTAAAATCATTATAAAATTTGGGCTCCAGTATCCGGACACCAAATAATTTGCATAGAATTTAACAATTTTTTCGTTTTTTTTTATTGAACACAGGAATTATTTATATTTAATTAAAATTAAACTAATTTGATGTGCAAATGCAATAAACAATGCTTAAAATACTTACATTTTGAAAATACCGTCACTATTTTTGTTAGAGAAAAAACGCACTTAGCTGCATTCTTCACGACTAACTAATGCGTACTTCGCAAACCAGTTATCTTATCTATTGGAAACTACGTGTGTGTATGAAAGAAACATAGATGGTTGTTTTTTATGTATTTTTCACACTAAAACCAGAAAATTCTCTTATTTTTTGACAATAAACCACGAAGTGTCCGGATACTAGCACTGTCCGGATACTAGTGCCTTTACCCTACCTACCTACCTATCTTATTTAAAGGTTTTCTGAGACATATTCATCAATATCATTCTGATAAACGGTTTTAAACAAAATTATTATTATCTTCTATTTGTAGTCCCCCGAACGGAGATACTCGGCGAACCGGATCGTTATGTTAAAGCCGGGAGCATTGTTGTTTTACGTTGCATTATCCGTGGCGCTCTAGAACCGCCAAACTTCATTATGTGGTACCATGGATCCGAACAATTAATGGGCGATTCCAACCGACATCGAATGCAAATCGATAGAAATCTTCCAGAAGTCGAAGGCGATGCACTGAGTACGGTGAGTATACACAGATATTTTATCTATCCCCACCACCTCAACTCCTGAACCACAATATCCTAGTTTATTCTGGAAACAAATCTCTCGTTGTAATAATCCCTAGGGCACGTATATACATATGCTGAATCAGTAAAGATACATACTAATGTTCCCTAATGTTCGCCGTTTGTGTGCTCTCTTCTCTGTATTGTCCACAGATCGGTTCATTAATCATTGAAGTGACGAAAAAACGGGATTCTGGAAATTACACATGTAGTCCGTCGAATAGCCCCAGCGCCACGGTGACGCTGAATGTGATAAATGGTAAGACCAAATGGCGATTTGCAATGCATGTATATATACAGATGTTTGCTGGCTAGATACATTAGTCCAGACGAATGGCGGACGCCAACAACGCCAACTAAATGGACAAAAAAAAAGCAATCGTTGTTGGCATTTGCACATTCTGATGTTAACTTACCAACATACTCGTACTCGTAACATACTCGTACATCAATTTAAAGAAATGACTTTTAATATATTTTTCCTTTTACACAAGTATGGTGCACTATATAAATTTTGTTTTTGTATATTTTTTTTTTGCCCTCCTCCAGGTGAGCATGCTGCATCGGCCATTATGTCATCGGCAAGTGTCCTGGAACTGAAATGCATTTACATCGTGCTTATTCTATCGCTGGTGGCATTAGTTAAGTCGTGACATACACAGCTGTTACATCAAAACATCGCATAAATCTCAACTTCTTAAGATTGATTTTTTTTCTCTCCCTTGTAAATAAAAATAAAAATAGAAAAGAAAAAAAAGGAAAAACAGAAAATAAATATTTATGAAAAAAGGAAATTCATAAAAATATTACGTTTAGGAAATGTACATTTACGAAGATAGTTTTAAACGGTTAACAAGACGAGTAAATACTGATAATTCAAGTTCTATGGCATAAGTTTATTTAAATAAATTTGATAAAAAAATAAATAAATCTAATAAACATTATTATATATGTAATAAACAATGTAATGTGATGCTAGTCATAAGATGTACATAATAAAAATTCTTCAAATATTCTTTAGCTGTTTTATGTATGTGGTTTCGAGAGAAAATTTATTTTGGCATTTTGTATTGTAAAGAGTTTTCCAATAGGGACTTGACAACTTTGAATTTAATTTGTGAATGCACTCTTTCACTAATCATCAAACTGTCACTGTCAATTTATTCAGTAAACTCAACATTTTCATTATGGTAAAGTACACGAACGAGCAACGTCTGCAAGTTATAAAAATTTTCTACCGCAATTCAGAGTCGG